>WNGS01007182.1:1747667-1836904 GCA_020271785.1 Procambarus virginalis
CTGCCTCTGTATGACGTCATTGATATCTGTAATGACGTCATCAAACCGCGTTCCAATTGGAGACTAACCGGTTTTTATATTGTAAACGTCGCCAGATACATCCATGTAATTAACGTTTGTTGACTATATTTAAATAATATATTTGTGAATACCTATACTGGCTATTCATGGATCAGTGTTGTTTTTTCTTCAAATTTTGTGTATTTTTGTTTAGCATAACGCAAGGAAAAAAGAATAGGTTTTAGCCATATTTTGAGTTTGTGTATACAATATTGGCAATATTAGAAGTTACCTCACAATTATTTTATTTTGCTCTGAAATCTTAAAACTTAAATCAGATTTGATTTATAAAATAAAAATCAGATGCAAGGAATGATTGAGAGAGCAATTCCTCTCTGTACTTGTGGAAGATCTTCGCTGAACATAATTGATAAGGCAATTGTTAGGCTAAACTATATGTAGATAACAATTTTATCATTACAGTATTAATATTTTATTAGACAACCTGATACTTATAGCGGTCAATCAATGACCAAGCGAGGTGTCAAAATGCAGACATTGCTATGCAAGCCTCTTGGCAATCCCCCACCAGCAGGTATTATTGCTTACGAGGACCAAAACTGTGTACCAATAAACCATTGGTTTACATTTGGTAAACCCAATGTATAGGTTTGACCCCCATGCAACAAGAACACATTATGTGACACGATCCCGAGATGATTTCGGGGCTTAGCATCCCCTGGGGCCCGGTCCTCGACCAGGCCTCCTTTTTGTTACACACTCCTCAGGAAGCTGCCCATGAACAGGTACATCAGGGTGAAAGACACTGCCCATTTGTTTCCGCCTCCACCGGGGATCGAACCCGGAATCTTGGGACTACGAATCCCGAGCGCTCTCCACTCAGCCGTCAGGCCCCATATTTCTGCCAGACTGTTGATGTACTCTGCAGGAATGACTTCTGATGTCAGAGGCCAAGTCTAGATTTACGCTTAGTTGGCCTAAGGCGATCTCATTAAACCTGACCTTCCCTGAATGCAAACCTCAAGTTTGCCTAAATCCTGGATACCCTTGTCAGTGTTAAGTGAACAGTGGCACCAGGTGAAAGAAAACATACCAGACATTTGTCTCCTTAAACCAGAGCTTCCTCTAAGATGTTCGTCGTCGACTTGAGCTGACATCTTCCTTCACCGACGAGTTGGTTTCCAATTTAATTTTTATATCAAACGATCGCTACAAGCGAACCTTACGATAAATACACAGCTACAACATTACTGATAAACACGCCTCGTCTCCCAAGCTAAATAAAATAATGCTAATTAAAGACAGGAACTGTTTAAAACAATTAAAACAGCGGGAGGAAGGGAGAGTAAACAATAGACCCGGGAATTAGGTGAGAAACAATAACAAAAGCCTCCTCCTGAGGTACAGACGGAGCTCCTGAGGTACAGAGAGGAGTGAGCAGCCTCCGCCTACCTTCTTCACCGGGATCCATGTTGACCAGAGTCACAGCACCGGCATATGGCGCGGCTGGTGAGTGTATATAGTATCCACAGACACCACCAACACCCTAGATCACCTGACACTGGGGCGGCGACAGCTGACTCACTGCCCGCCAATACCGTTATAAACGACACAACTCCACTTAAATAGGTTCAGGACAGCAGTTTGCCGCCACTATTGTGTTCTCACAACCGTTGCCACTATTAGAATGCTTCTCAGATATCACTACCTTTGCTCCTCTGTTTTATGCAGGCAGATGCATCAATTCCGTCGTCTATACTAAGGAGATTCGATCCACTGCTTACGGTCATTGATCCGAGATATTTTGCAAAGTACTTTGTACTAGAAAATGAATGATATATTTTATAATAAATGTGTAAATATTTATTTAATAACGAAAGCTTGAATCGCAAATATTCCAGGTGGGCGGAAGTAGGTGGGCGCGGCATGGAGGAGGATGACTTGCTGGGCGCCCAGCATATATGGTGCATGTGCGTTCATTTTTGTTTTTTTAATTTTGCCCGGAGGGGCGAGTTTATTGGGCAGCGCCACTCATCATGTAAGTGGACATACTGCCATAGCAGCATGTACAACACTCCCCAATAGGAAGAAAACCCGCTGGGTTGCATGTGCATCTATGTAGATATGCATGAGGTTCAACTCCTGAGCCCTCTTTATATGTACTCATTTGCGTGTTCCGTTTCCATTGTGACCCTAATATCTTGTCCCTCTTCAGTATGTAGTGAAAATTGATGTACAGTTTAAAAATCTTATTTGTATGGATACCATCTCACAGTGGGGCCTGATGGCTGAGTGGACAGCGCTCGGTATTCGTAGTCCTAAGGGTCCGGGTTCGACAAGGGGCGTTACATAAAGTAACATCTGAATGAAAATTTTAGGGCTAAAAATATCTGCACAAAAGTCTAAGGCAATGAGACTAGGTGGCAACACTCCAGACAGGCACCTACACTTTGAAGACATTAACCTTCAGTGGGTTACATAATATCAATATCTCAGAGTGTGAATAGATTCTAAAATTACATTCAACAAGCAAATTCAATATCTGAGGGAGAAAGCAAAATCAATACTGAATATAATGAGAGCAATCACCAATAGGAGCAATAGGAGTCGGTCACAAAGTGTTAAGAATGTTTTATATACACGCCATTTGTTCCCAAGTTGATTATACAAGATAGGTATGGGGTGCATAATAAATGAATTAAACTGAATTGAAACTGATTATGCAGCGCCTATCTTACTTTCTCCTGGTCAGTGGGCAAACGTTGAGGTTATTCAAAATGATGCAATGTGAGTCATAACAGGAGCTCCCAGATGGACTAAAATACTGAACCTAAGAATAGAAACCCAGCTAACATTGATTGAAAAAGGGTAAAAGGGATTGCTGCATGCATGTTGGCCAAGATATGGACTAGACCTAGAATCAGTTCACTTAGATATAATCACTGGAGCACTAACTCAGCACAGAAGAGCCTCCAGGTGGAGGCGCAACAGGTGCGACCCATTGTGCGATAAACACCATCAATACATTCGATATAACAAACACAATCACTGAGAGGGGTGTCGACGAAATACATGCAGACTTTGTTATGCAAGCCCCTTGGGAATCTCCGCCAGCAGACTTTAAGATTATGGTTCTTGAAGAAAAAAGAACCAGACAAATCCTCTTCTGCTACGTAACATTGCACAGATGCATGTAGAAGCAAACTTGGCATCTGACAGCTTCACATACTTCAAAGATGGATCAGTAGACCAGCAGGGACAAGAAACCGGAGCTGCAGTTAAAGCAAGAAACTCTGTAAATAGTTGGAGGCTCTCAAATGAGTGTTCAACTCTACAAACAGAAATGCTAGCCATTCAAAAGGCTTTGGAACATGCTCTTGCTGAACACCGACATGTTATCATACATACAGATTCGAGAGCTGCCATTGAAACCTTGCAACAAGAACACATATGTGATAACATCCATCTGATCACAAATGTCATATCATTAATGCAAACACTTAAACGTCAAGGCCGTTAGGTACTTATCAACTGGGTGCCAAGTCATATGGGAATAATAGGAAGCGACATTGCAGACAAAGGTGCAAAACTTGCAACCAAGAGAAGAAATGTAGACATTTACATACCACAGAGTCTATCACAGATTAAGAAAGTAATTAGAAACAGAGCAATGCAGAAGATGTACATTGACCACAACACAGCAGTTGCAACATCAGGATCTGCGGGTTGGTACAAGAATTCAACCAACTACGAACCACTTAGTTTGATGAAAGGGAGTAGTAGAACAACAGAAGTACACTTATATCGCATCAGGCTTGGATACCCATGTGTATGGGAAATAGGCTTACAGGTTCCGGAAGATGAGAGGAAATGTCAGCACTGTGGAGAAATGCCCGACAGACCACTGGAACATTATCTAACACAGTGCACAGCTACAAACCCAAGAGGAGTTTGTCAACAAACAGTATTGTTTGAAAATAGCAAGACATGGGTTGACACTTAGGCGGTAAGGTAGGTTACATGGAGTTTATTAGGTTGCACTTAGTTTTTCTCTTAAACTTGTTGAGAGGTGTACAGCCTTTGACATGATTGGGAAGGTCATTCCACATTCTGGGTCCCTTGATTAGTAGTATTTCTACAATTGATATGTTTATCCTACACACCGCCCCCTATCCAGTGGGCAGCGGTGGATAGGTGACAATCACTTAGTTACTACCTACAGGTAGCAAACTGGGGATATTTGGCTAAGATTTCTGGTAGCAGACCATTTTGAATGAAATATTTACAAATCTATGGAACATTTATTATAGAATTGTCTCTAAATTCACGTATCTTTTCGCACTCCATCTCACAGTGACGGAGGGTGTGTGAATAATTTTGTTGACAGTTTACATTTGGTCAGGTCTACATCGGCAGATAATGAGAATTCCCAGAGATACTTGTAACCGAGTCTAAGCCGAGCAGCAGTAACATCTAGAAGTCTGCTGATTTTATTGGATGATCCACAGATGTGTGGCTCCTCTTGCATGATAGTATGATGATAGATGGAATTACTGGTGTCAATTTCACTTTGCCTCAGATCTACAAGATCTTGTTGAAGTTCTTGGTGTACTTTTGACAAACCTTAGACTGTCAATAAGTAGACTCACCAGCAGAAATGTTGTTGATGATTTAGGGGCGACAGCAGAAATGTTTTGTTTATTATTAAATTTCGATCCTCGGGATTGTGTAGTAGAGACCAACATGAGTTATATACGGTTTACGTAAAGCTACGACTGGAGATGTAGCGTGAAGCAGTGTTCTTAGAATATTGTTTTAGATTCAGCTACTGGGAACCAAAAGTTGCAAGTAGCACGGGCTATGGTGAGCCCGTAGTGGACTTACCTGACACAGGAGCAAGTTATGGCAGGTGGCTACAGGTAAGGAATCCCCAATGATGAATACACAAGTTATAAGCTATGTGAGCAAGAGCTACAAACACACTACAGCACATTTGTGAGTGCCCTCTTACTGTATCAATGATTTCTGACCAAATGATAGGAGATACAGTACTTTGAGCTGTAACTATGTAATATATACTTCTGCCCGGCTTGGCGCATTCTTTTGATAATTACTTATTAGTGCTGTTAACTACACAATTCATGTCTTCATGAATATTGGAAAAAATTCTTGTGCTTTACCCAGTTTCAAGTTTTCTCCCGATTCCATGTATGACTAACCATCCTGTGAGATGAGGATACTCGATAATTCGTTTTGTCGGGGGGACAGACAGCCTGTGTATATATGTATGTTAGATTCATATCGACCTCTCCCCTAGGTCGAAATACTGACCCTTCTTATAATGCAACCCACACAGCAGTTGACTAATTCCCAGGTATACCTACTTAAATTACTGCTAGGTGAACATAGGCATTATGTGATAGGAAACGTGCCCATTTCTGTCCCTCCTGGGATTCGAACCCGAGAATCATCGATCGAGTCTGTACTACCGAGACTCGAGATGAACTCATATAACAAGCTTTTGATCTATATTCTGTAATTCCTCGTATTGAATTAGGTAGCCGGATATTGCTTTGTGTAGCTATACAAGCTTGTTAATAAATAAACAAGTAGATATCCTCCCCTCTTCTTCAGAAGGCTGTCATTTAATAATTCATTAATTTTTATAAATTGATTCAGTAGTGTTCCAGTAATTATTCAGTGAGGATTTCGATTAATCTTTTATTCAATTAATGAGCTTGAGATTAATGAGGTGTTGCAGTGAAGTGACAATGAAGGGAACATGTCATATCATGTCGTGTTTGTCATGACATGACACAGAGAAGACATGAGTATCCCTCTTGCTTGTGTTATGCTGTCAGACAGAAGTGGATCTCAATTTCCTTTTCCCCCNAAGGCAAGAAAATGTTACATAAATATTTCATATTAATAGTTTCCATCTACCAAAATGCGGTCAAATTCATGGAAATAGTCTGTAATATTTATCTTGAGGTTATCTTGAGGGATTTCGGGGCTTAGTGACCCCGTGGCCCGGTCCTCGACCAGGCCTCCACCCCCAGGAAGCAGCCCATGACAGCTGACTAACACCAGGTACCTATTTTACTGCTAGGTAACATGGGCATAGGGTAAAAGAAACTGTGCCCATTGTTTCTCGCCGGCGCCTGGGATCGAACCCGGGACCACAGGATCACAAGTCCAGCGTGCTGTCCGCTCGGCCGATCGGCTCCCATCATAATAGTACACCATAATTTAAGGTTTCACACTTACCTCCACCGGTCAATTCGTTCATCGTAAACGCTTCAGTGCCGCCTCCCACATTTCTGTTCCCTCTTTGCTAATATCTAGCCATCAACTTCCTTCACATTTTCGTAGGCTAGATTAACCTAAAACAATGACAAAGGGTAAATTTAGCTAATGGTTCTGGTGAAGGGGTAAGGTAAAATGTTGATAAACCTTAAGTAACAAAATTTGTCATTAAAATATGTGCATTCCTTAACACTAGCTGGCATGAAGTGCTAGTGCCCTTCATTGCTTCGTTGGTCTCCTTACAATTACCCAAGAAGCTTTTTACTTGCCCAAATTACTTTGTTACCCAAGTAACTTTTTACCCAAAAGTTACAGAATACAGTACAGTTCCTCACCTTCAGGGAGGTTGGGAGGCATCAGCCAAGAAAAATACTACAGCAAAAACAAATGAAAGGTACCCCATCCATGTGAGCTTATTCCTACACTAAATGTTTCAGCACTGCAGAGAACCAGCACCATCACACTACAGCAATACAATTGCAGCAGCAATCCACTGCTTCATGTAACAAAGTCTAAAGTGCTTCTTTCAAAATTTCATTTTCCATTGTTTTCTGCAATTTCTCGTGCACTCTTCACACACACACTCATTAACCACGTATGGCCATCTTGGCTTCTCATTCGTTGTCATCCTTTCAAGCTCGCCCATTTGCCAGTCCAACATTTGTATAGAATGATTAAATCAATTTGATTAACGCAACCTTATTTACTAATTTTTATCATTTTTAAATTAAATATCCATCCTTTACACTATCATTCAAACAAATGCATCTGTCCATTTCAACATCCATACATCTGTTCATCAGGGCACGTACTACAGTACTCCTCTGCATACAATGTATGTAGAGGAGTACTCCATACACTGTATGCAGTACACCATCTGTATACAGTACTCCTCCATGCAGCCCTATCAGCTACCTCTTTTAACCAGGGCTTTTAGTATAAGGAAAATAATAGAATTTTCAAATGGAAAACTGAAGGGTGAATGTGCTCTAAGCCTTGAAGATAAGAGTACTTACCCTTGCTCTTTAACTAGTATAAAAACCTGGTTTAAAACACGGACATAATTTGTTGACCAGACCACACACTAGAAGTTGAAGGGACGACGACGTTTCGGTCCGTCCTGGACCATTCTCAAGTCGCTTGTGACTTGAGAATGGTCCAGGACGGACCGAAACGTCGTCGTCCCTTCAACTTCTAGTGTGTGGTCTGGTCAACATACTTCAGCCACGTTATTGTGACTCATCGCCTGCATACGGACATAATTTAGTAATATGTCTTAAGAAACAACGTATTAATCTTCGAGTATTTCACAAATGGGACAGGTAATTGATTATGAAAAATGTAAGAGGGTGAGGAGTGTACTGTGCAAGAGTTGAATTAAATTTCGGGCTTTGAGCTGTATAGTTTAAAGAAAAATATAACGAAGGAAATACTTATGGCACATATACAAATGTAAAAATATAACATTACAAATTACAGTACTAATCAGATTCTATCGATTCAGTAACCCGTATTATTCTTGGCAAGATCTAGCACTATTAAAAAATTATAAATGGGTGCTCATACTTCTTCAATGGCATTTAAATCAGCAGCATCCATCTCCGGCTTGAGTTCTGCTGTATCACCATCCGCTAGAGTTGTCGTCTTCACCACAGTTGGTCGAAGAACCCGCACTATGACGGTTCGTAGTTGTTCGTGCTGACGACGGAACTTGCGCATTTGCTCCATACGTAACTGCAACTTTTTGTGAGCAGGAGATACTCGCCATACCATTTTCAGCTGCTCATCGCGCTTCTTTTTCACAATGTCTCTGTAAAGAAAATTAATCAATATATCATACTGTTATCAAATATATTACATAAACAAATTTATACTAATACTTATGTATTATTTAACCAATTAAATTAGCCTAAAATATTATTCTTAATGCAGTTTAAAAATATTGACTATTTTTAAAGATGTCAATAACATACAAAAATGCAGGTGGGAAAAATATTAGATACAAAATTCCAAAGAAAAAAAAAGTTGAATTGGATACCTACCGAAGAAGGCCCTGAAGCTTTTCATATTCATCGTCCCAAGCAATGAACACATCAAAGCACTGGCTCATGACCTTCTCAAACTCCTCAAAAGCAATATGCATCAGACGACGAGTTCCCAGGACCTGTGTAGTTAACATTAAATATTCAGATAGTGAATGCAGACCATATCAACATATCAATATCATACCATATCAATATCATACCATATCAACATACATATGTTGACCATATCAACACCTTTAAGTGATAAAGACAGACTTTCCACGTGCACCAAGTTAATAGTTTCTAATGAATAAACTATATTAAGCTAGCACCCTCATCTCTGGAGCCAAAGACTGTTTTCATCCCTACTATAATTGTTTTAACCTATAGCACTATTTCAAACTTCAATATTTAAACTTTAAAAACAATGTATGCACATAGTTTATTTTATATTTTAACCATCATAATGCTGACCTTTAAGATCTGGGATGACAAATCTCTTGAAATGGCCTCCACCAGTCTTAACGCTCTCTGAATAGGATACTTTGTTGATCTAATCTTCCGAAGGTGGTTAAAGATAGCCTGTACAGCCGAGCGGATCTTCTCCAACTCTGTGGCTGCCAAGAGGTCATTCAATGGGAAATCCTTCATGAGAGGTGCATAATCATTCACTGTTGCCAGAGCCTGTTTTAGACCTGTAATGATAAACGTACATATTTGATGAAGGTCTGATAAATTAACACTAATTTATACTGCATATCTATAATACTTAACATGACCTCAATATGCACGTTCTTTATATTATCCTCTTACTTACCAGTATCGGTATCGAATGACACCGTTGCATGAAAACGTTTCCCATGCTTCAAGACATCCAGCGTAAGCGCAACCTCTAAGCTTTCTCGCTTATCTTGTATTTTAAGTAGAGCCCTTTCTAAGTTGAGCCAGAAGCTTATCTCTTGCAAGGCAGTACCACTTGATGGGTCTCTGTCCAGCTTGGTCACCTGATTTACAAGATATTACATACTATCAGCTTAGATGTAATTTCAAAAGGCATGAATATTACACGGTATATCAGCAACCGCTTGGGTACATTTAGTTAAATTTTTCAAAGATTTAACTAGTCTATTTATGGACACAATTCAGACCAGTCAGTACAGAATTTTATGGAAATTTACAATGCAAATGTAGTCCACTTTCTCTTAAGTATTCAATAAAGGGTTAGCATAAATGAAACATACAAATGGATGAGAGGGTATAATAAGCATGTTATTAATAAGGTGCTAAGTAAACAAAACAGAACAAAACAATGAATACAAACTGGATAAGTCAATATTTGGAAAAAGCTTAGATAAATACTGGTTTGGTAATAGGTTTGTAGATTTATGGAACAAGACTATTCACTATTTACCAATCGGGTAATCCATTACAATTATTTTACATTTTCTACGTATCACATCAATGAAATTATCTTAGCTACACCAAAAAACTTCCTTCACATTTCTTTCATACTAGCAAATATGCAATATAATTATCCCCTTTACTCTTTGAGCTCCAGCTAGTAATTCATTAACCCTTGAAGAGTGGTTATCATAGTGCCAACCCGGCCCAAAGAAATCCCGCTTCTTTTTCAGTCATGCGAGACGCGTACAGTAGCCAGGTGGAAAAATCAACACACATCTGCATTACAGTAGATACACAATTTATCGACTTGCGTTGTGACAAGGCTCGAATGATCAAACTGGGTGCTTTTATGTTCATGGTTTTATCTATTAGAATTTTTTTGTACAGAATACTTAGTTTATGTACATTTAGTGTATATAAATAGGTACAAAAACTAATCAAGCACTGCATATAGGCCTACAATGAACAGTAAAATGTACTAAATTGTTTATTCATATAACACTTAAATCTGTCCCCCTGGCACAGCTCACCCAAGAAATTGCATTACTACCCACTCCTTTGCTCATATTCTGTCTGGGAATATCAACCAGAGATTCCGATACTGACGGGAAAGACCAAAATGTGACTGACAACCACAGGTTACTAGAGTACGCTATAACCTCGATTTGAGCAATTAAAAACAAAAGTAAGATTTTATCATAGGTCTAGGTACTGTATACTGTACTCATTACACCCATCAAGAGCCATTATACCGTTTATTACCATTATGGGTATACAAACCGGACAATAACAAATCCACACAAGACGATAAGCGCATTAGCCCGTGGGATCAACACATGACAACTGCTCTTATGGGTCAAATTATAATTGGTATCCAAGAAAATATGCAATTAATGCCTATTTATGTCATATGCCTATATATATATATAATTATTATTATTTTTTTTTGAGATATATACAAGAGTTGTTATTTCTTGTACAGCCACTAGTACACGTAGCATTTCGGGCAAGTCCCTGGAATACGATCCCCACCGCGAAGAATCGTTTTTACAACCAAGTACCTTTTTACTGTCGAGTTAAACAGAGGCTATAGTTAAGGATTTGCGCCCAGTAAATCCTCCCCGGCCAGGATACGAACCCATGACAAAGTGCTCGCTTTGGTTATTAATATTGGTTACACCTATATTTCAACAAATATAAGAGCATGAAATAATATTTATCCTGACCAGGATTTTGCCTATACGTGAATTACTACTAGAAATATAATGTAAATATCTTATATGCAATACCTTCTGGATCTCCCTGATCCACCTAGCCACTCCATTCTGTAGCTGATTAAGGAAATTTGAATCTTCTACTCTATCACCAAAGTCGGCAACCTTAGGTCGTGTTCCTTCATCGGCACACTTCTTGATAACCTGTAACAAAACATGCCATACAATATTTACAAAAAAAAGAATGAATTCAAACATCAAATGCACATATTAAATACAGTATAAATTTAATGCTGTTAATTCAAGTTCAAAAATGTAAACTTTCATGATTTTATTTACATCATATTCCACTCTTACAACTAGCATTCCCTTAGATTCAAGTAGCCATTTGATAAAGAAGCTCAAAGCAGTAGAGATAGGCCATGTTGCAAAAGGCCAATTGGCACCTTTTACCCATGTAACATCTAAAAAAAAGCCATGCATACATTTCACTCGGTTTGTCTTAAGGCTCAACTTAAACATACATTACACACACAAATCACAATAGTGTGATGCAGCAATGAACAAATCCACAAGGGCCGTGACGAGGATTCGAACCTACATCCGAGAGCATTAAGGCAGCGTCTGGGATGCTCTCAGACGCAGGTTCGAATCCTCGTCACGGCCCTTGTGGATTTGCACACACATTGATAGTCTTGCTTTACTTTAACACTTAACACTTCCTTGTCAGCTACTGCTGTTTACCTCTCAAAACCTATCAATTTCAACACGATTCATTTATGTCATGAAACCATAATAACTGTAAACTACATATTTGATACAGCAAGTGACCAACCTGTGCAACAGTTGGATGGATGGGCAAAGATATATCTGGGATATCGATATTCTGTTGCAAATGCAGGGGCCCATTTCCAACTCTGCAATCTTTTTTTCAACTGATGGTGCCATTTTATCTCCATCTCTAATTTGAAGAAAAGAATAATTAATGAATTGCAGTACAATCACACAATAACACATTGAAACTTACACTTGTAAAATAAAAATAAAAGCTAAATACTTGCCTTTCAATCTTGCCGGATTCTTTAACAAATGATTTAAAATATGGAGCAACAGCATTTGCAACGATTGCATGCAGTGTCTCATATGGCGAGCCATCACTCAGGTTCAAGGTACGTATCTGGGACGCGATCGACTTGTCTGCCTCAATTACTCCACCTCGCTTGATACACAGGATGCTGAAAAGGTAGAAGAAATATAAATGTTGAAATCTCGTCAAAATATTTTTAAAATTTGGTAAACTCTGATATTGCTCCTCTAAAATTATGCTATAGCTGCCAAAATTAGTTGTTTAATTTACACTATTTTGCGTGAATGTTACTGTAAGAACTAGCCTGATCAAATTATATCAATACAACTTTAATAAATGACTGAGTAAAGAAGTACTGTACTGTATAAAGAATAGCAATTCACCTTGGAATACAATGATCACAGCAGTGCCATGACTCAAGAACATGATCCAAAGAGTGAATAAACCCAAGATAATTGTGAGAAGTCACCGCCACAGCTTGGCATTAGGAAGTCATGCACCAAAACCCGTGCACTGTAAACCTTACTTCAAATGTCTAAACTTTTACAGTTTTAATGCTTTAGAGGCCAAATCTATACAGCTGTGAATATGTGCCTTCAAACTCACATAAAACAAATGTTGCCTGTACTCATGAAAATTCATTAATTCATATTAACCTGTTCATTTTTATCGAGGTAAAATGTACACCAGTCGAGATTAGATACACCACCTCCTTTTCCTCCTCCATCTCTCCCCCTTCTTCTGTTTCTTCTGTAAATATTAAATAATTACATAATTTAATTATGCATTGTAACAATTACTTTACATAAATAACACTTTTGCATGCCCGGCGGGCCACCTGCATCGCACCGGAGGGTAAGGCCGGGCATTGCCGGTGATCACACAACCCAATTGTAAATTCTTTCACTCACAATGTTTATATTTAATAAGAATATGCAAAAATTAATGCATGATACCGAGAGCATCATTCCCTACTCTGTGTGTATTGTTTTGATGACCCCCGAGAGCATCATCAGGATGCCAAGGTGTTAATATAATAATCTTTCAGGAAATAAAAATTACCTAACTCCATATAGGAAAGAATGAAACAGATGCACACACTTATGAAGTACAGTGCTATATATAATGAACCAGTCTTTTCAAACACCTCAGAACATCGTCGTAAAATAGTGTGTAAAAGAAAGAATGTACTGGACTTTTTTTTTTAACAAAAGTGACACGCTATGTCAAAACGAATGACCTCACACCTGCTGCCGATTGGCAATAGTGCCTAGATGGTTTGTGTAGTGAATGTTGATAGGACTCCAGACAAATTAATATATTATAGGTTCAACAGTTTAACCAGAATATAGACACTGTCCAATGATTAAAACAAAATTACCTTGCCCTCTCCAGTAGCAGCTAACCTGCACCTGTTTGTTGATTCATGCAACAATCTTGTCTGCTCATACTGCATTAGCAATACCTATTACCTTATTTCAACTCAATACCTTCATACAGAGTATAGGATCGCTTTATCACCTTCACGGTAATAATCCAACCCATTCTCTCGTTTAGATAGTAGTTTTTTTTAAACTAAGTGCACCATAGTACAAAGATTGACATACTAAGCAATTAGATTTGGTACTATTCACTTTATAGAATTCAAAAATATGAAGCTAAAAAAACTTAAAATATTCCTAGGCCTGGTAGAGTGCATGCACATATACTATATTAGGCCTAAGATAGTGGGTATTAGGCCTAGGAAGGTTGGGTTAGTTTAGATTGTTTGCAATACAAAAACCTTTTCTGGTTTGTTCAAATTCAATAGTACAGTACAGATTTCTACTTTCAAATTATGTTGTATGTCAGTATATGTACTATGGTCCTTGTTATGAACCTTCTCGAGATGATTTCGGGGCTTAGCATCCCCGCGGCCCGGTCCTCGACCAGGCCTCCTTTTTGTTACACACCCCCAGGAAGCAGCCTGTAGCAGCTGTCTAACTCCCAGGTACCTATTTACTGCTAGGTAACATGGGCATCAGGGCGAAAGAAACATTTTGCCTATTTGTCTCCGCCTCCACTGGGGATTGAACCCGGAACCTGTGGACTACAAATCTGAAGCGCTGTCCACTTAGCTGTCAGGCGCCCTACAGGCGCACTTTACCTTCTGTGGAGGTTTGTCTATTATAAATTGTTTAGTAAAACAGAGTTGATTATAGTGCGTTTTCTTTAAATTAATATGCAGCTGACAACTAGGAGGCCGCAAGTGACCGATATTACCCGTCTAGCAAAGTACTGTAGTTCCTTTGAGCTGGATATTGTTCAGGAATAAGGTGTATTGGTATAGCAAAACTATGTGAAGGAAAAATGGACTATCAAAAAACCTGCTTAGAGAATATGGTAAATGCTATTAGTAAGGGTTTTGAGTGGGAATGTTGAAGGATAGTGTATTAAGGACACTAGTGAGTGTCATCGTGAGTGAGAGGACATCGACGGATGCCATTTTGACAAGACGCGGAGCAGTAGCTGTCTGTCTGGTCCTTGTTTGCCGAGGGATTTCTCCGGCCATACCATAAGATAAGCCATAGGGTTGTATTAACGGGGTTGCAAGGAAGGGTAGAGTACACTGACAACCTACTGAGCAGTTTCTAAGGGAGTCCAGATTTCCTCTGGATTTCTGTGAGAGAGAGACACCGGATGACAGAGGTGGTGGAGGAGTGCACAGTTCCAGTGTCGAACTAAGAGCTATAGGGGAACCCGAGCCCCATTAGGGTAATAAGATACAATGTTTTCTTTCTGAATGCACTGAGTTACAAGGAATAAATTCTGTTATGTAATGTTATGTTTTATAAATAGAAATTTGTGTCATATCTACTTGGCTGCTTTCCCTACTCCTTGTGTTTCCATTGGCTCAACTGAAAGCATCAAAAACCCCTAGACAACAAAAGCCAAGTACAGTAGTGGGGAAAAAGCTCGTGACACCGAAAATAAAATAACAACCCCAATCGTGACAGTCCTCATCGTTACTATTAGTACTACCAAAACAGGAGAATGGGCTGCATAATCAAACAGTAGCTTTAGCCCTTAAACTGTCAACAGCTGTCTGACATTCTTTGGTTTCTATGGCATTCATCCCACACTCCTGGGAATGTTACTTTCAATCTACTGTATCAATAGCCTCAATAGTGTGTATCAATATCTGTATCAATAGTGTGATTTATCAGACATTAACATTAAAATATATTACACATTAATTAACATTTTCACAAAATATCCTCAACCCCTATCTAATACCAATATATTCTAACTGTATAAAACTACAATACAAAATACTATTACCTTTGGTAGCACATCTTTGTATGAGGAGCGATTTGGACTGAGAGTCTCCCACAAATTTCCGAATAACCTCCAAGTACTGCGGAGCATTAAGAGCAGTTTGAAGTTCAACTGATGGTTCGTCGTCATCTTCGAGCATAACAGACGCTACTCGTTTTACATAGCGCACGACTGTGTCGACCTCTGCTACTGCACAAACGGCTTCAAGGCCTCCATCCCCCCCACCCTCTCCTGTTTGGAGAATTAAATTTATTAACACAAACTATTTCACAATGGGATTAAAATATATAGATAATAAATTTTAAATCGTGAAGAGTCAGTTACTCTATACGCAGACACCATTAGCAAGAGTATAGCTGACTACTATAGTACAAAAACATTAAATTAAAATACAAACACAAAATTTAATGTTACAAAAGAACATGACATGAAATGGACTGCTTCAATAACAACCTCTGGACCAGTTTAAAATCTTTAGTACCATTCCATTAAAGTTTTTTATAACTGTCGCAACTTATATTTAGTACTGTATTCTATTATGTTTTCATTATGTATCAGAAGCATGAACTAACATTTCAAAACCTATTCATAAATTTATGGACTGAAAGATATAAACTGGTCCAGTAATGTAAAGTATTACTGAACCAAAATAATGCAGTGTTTAAACATACTGAATCCAACATTCACAATCCTTTGATATGGCCAAATTTCCCCATTCAGAAAAATTTTCTAGTTGGTACAGAGCATTTGTGGTTCAGGACGGACCCAAAACGTTCTAGTTGGTCTTCAAAGAAAAAGCTGCACTTCAATACACTATAGCCCTGGGGCTTGTGATCCCTGTGTTCTTCCTAGAAGAAGAATTGCAAGATGCATTGCACCCCTTCTCTTCCTGGAAGGCTGCAATGTAATGAGTTTTGTGTCCAGTATGTATAATTATACAAAATTAGTTGGTCAAGCTATTATAGTAGCCTTTATATCCCTCCTGACACTTTAGCAGTCTGTGGAATTTTTAGAGGTTGTGTGTGGGTGATGGTAATGGGCGAGAAAACCGGCACCTGTGATTGCCTTCTAATAGTCGTCCTTCCGGTCTCAAGTCATTTTACCTACCTAGACAGAAAGATCGCAGACAGCCCAGCTGTAATCTAAGTTAAGAAAGAACGAGTCATACACAATCTTGCGTGATATTTGGCTGTAAAGGGGCGAACCGAGGCAGATTGTGAAACAAAATGGTGCCCAGGTGGGCGGTGATACATCTGGGGCTTGGTGGAGTGTCGCGACACATGCCTCAAGCTCATAAATCGTAAGAGATGACTGGTGGGGGCTCAGGTGCTCAGCCAATCAGCAACGAGCTTTCTGTGATGTCATTGACGGGCGCCGAGCCGACCCCAGGGAGCAGAGCCCACCTCACTGTTGGGCTAGACTTCAGATGGAGAGCTTGTGACCTTTGGCACTCTCACTTTGNTTCTAACCAGTTGGACGAATTCTTGTTCTAAACTGACTTCCCCATTATTAATCCTTTCGTACAAGGCTCTCTACCTATAAGGGTTTCAGATCCTTTATCCATTTTGGGTCATTATTATTCAACCTATTCCATGTGTATGGTACTGTATACTACATTCGTGTGCTTTGTTTAAAATATTTTTAAACAAGTTATATTTTGAATCCACATTGAAATTCCTTCTGACATCACCCATCACTAGGTTCACGTCTCTCTCCAAGACAGGCCCACCACCCCATGCCCAAGATTTTTCAATCTACAGTATTGCACCAAAAAATGTCTTAGGGCATTAAAATCAGCTTTTTGGAAATCTGGCACTTTAACTGAATTTCCTCCTACAAATCTATTCCATTCTATGCTAAATCTGATTTCTTTGTGATCACTGTTCACTAGCTCACTCTCTATTTCTCACTCCCAATTTCTATGTCATTAATTTGTGTCTCCCTGTTAGTCAACACCAAAATATTATTTTCCCGCATATACAAGACTTATCAACCAACACAACCATTTTCCATTACATGTAAAATCAAAACCTGATTATAACAGCTACAGACCTTATCTCAGACTTGACACATCAAGAACATTTAATGTAACAGCATTGAAATATTTAACCCACCTTCTCTTGGAAGCTGAAAACACATTCAGCAAGACGTTGAACATAGGGGTCCAACTTGTATGACTCCCATACCAATGACATGCCCTTTAAGGGAGAAAATGCTATGAAAATACACATTTCTAAAATGATTATAAACACATTATATTTCATGTAAATCAGTAATTATCAACAACATAATAGTAATGAAGCTTTAATGCATTAAAGTTCAGTGAAAAACCTACACATTTACCTCTGAAACGAGCCCCTGAACTTCCTTCCGCATCCCTGCTACAAGGAGTAATATGTTGGTCTTGTCTTCCATCTGTAATGAATATTTACGTAAAACATTTGCACAACAAAATAAAGCGTGACCAAAATTCAAAGATTTACAAAAACTAATCAAGAAAATGTAACTAGTCTTGTTTAACTACTGTTAACCATTGATGATCCTGGCATTATGAGGTCTTCTAGTTCTGATAATTTACCTTATAGGATATTACTTTAGAATAAAATTATATTTATTTTAACACACTACCCTCAGGCTTGCCTGCAAAAAACGCTACGCAAAGTGTTATTTTGAAATTAAATACTGTATGCTGAATGCAATTCCAGTGATGCTGTAAACAAATTTCAAACATGCTAGTTAAGCAGTAGCAATTAAAATTAATAACCAGACAATTCTAAGTAATCACATATTGATGTAACCGAGCTCAAACAGCATTATTCAGGGCCTGACCCAATTACTGTGCGCCATCTCTGAGCGAGCGCTAGCGAGGCTTTGTGGGGTAAATTCATAACCACACAATAAATCCAGCATGCAAGCCCCTGTCAGTGTTAGTATTCCACCATGCAAATCACCTCAAATTAAGTCCATTACATCTTACACAGTCTCCAAAGATACTAGACAATTATCCTCTTCACATCATGCGCAGCCACCAAACAGTGCTCCACCAAGCTCCGTAATAGACAAGGGGGACGAAACGACAAGGGACAAAAATTCAAATGATGTCAAAATTGATTTTGTCTGATTTACATCAATAAATAAGCTATCAAAGAAAATGGATTTTATTTGCATCTACAGGATTCATAGCAGATGACACCCAAACTTTTTTTTTTATATCATTAACTTGTCAAAATGTTGCACACTACTGAATACTAATTAGACTCGTCACAGCCACGGGGTAATTAAGCAAGGGCAACAGCAAAAGGGAAAGCCTCAGCATGGAATAAGGAGTCATCACAAATGATATTAATAAGTTCCTAATTATTAAATTACTAAATTATATGCAAGACAAAAGCTTTGACATTTGTAAATGTGCTTTTACACACCAAGTGCCTCTCTTCGTTAGATTCCTTGACAATAGAATATTGAATCCCTCAAGGCATAAACAAAAAAAATCTTTATATATAAATTAATAAATTTTCTGGTAATCTAGTTAATTATATATATATACTAAGAATCTGTGCTTATAGAGCTATAGTAAGCAGGGGAAATGAGAGTGTATGAGGGATATTAAAGAGCAAAATCAGTGTGGAAATACATCATAGACTATTGCCTCTACCTTCACATGACATGTCCCAGCAGCTTCTGTTAAGCTACGAGTAATTCCTCTCCAACAAGCTCCTGCATGCTTATGTTTATTATTTTCTTAAAGCATTACTTAGCTCTAACAAACCTTTCATTATTCATTAAATTTCAATGGTTCATTTTATCAATACAAAATCTGTCATGTGAGGTGCAGCAAAAGGATTGGGATAACAGTCAAGTGTTGTGATGGACGAGAGAGCGCAGTTATGGCAAGAGTTACACTGATGAAGCCACACAGATTCTGACAAGACGAACATACCAACAAGGACGCTTTGATGGCAGGGCTGTGTGGTCCACCCCGCGACAACAGCTGTGGTACCACCATAACATCAAAAATCATTACCAACAAGACAGATGTTGGTTGTCAGGATTGGCAAGTTAGTTGTATCAAAACTTTATAAGATTTTCTTCATAACTAAAGTTTTGGGGAGGGGGGGAGGGGGGTTAAATAATGCAAGGTAAATCGCTAGTAAACATATTAGGTATACCACTCCACAAGATCCTAGTCACACATTAGCATCATGGATATCTACACCTATATTTTTAAATACCCATTTATCATACTAAATTTCAAGTCATTATAAGTAACTTTCAATAATCCAATATGATATGAAGCACTAGATTTATATATACTGTATATCCTTTAAAGCCATAAGCTATAACCCCTGTAAATCTATTATCTAATATATATATAAGAAAGCAAGAGGCCTGCCCCATGATGCAAAAAAACAAACAAAAAGCCACTTCAAATATCAACGTAAACAACACAGTAGCCAGCATCTATTAACAGCATGAGCAAGCTGGGTAAACTTCAACACCACCACTCAAACTCACTTAAAACTACAGTATTAGACTTTACAAGAAATTATTTGAAGTGGTTTTTCTCTACACTGGAAAAAGCTTTTGAGCCTGCAGTACTCCCATTTCAAATGTTATATCAATATACAGTATTCACGTCGTCATTTCCCAAATTCCATTCTAATTTATGAGAGTACTGCTGCTATGAGTCTTGAAACATTCAACAAAGATTATGCCCTTACCTTCTCCAATGTTCTTTCATATGTGCGCACACTCTCTATGAGGGAAATGGCAAAGGGATACAGCTGATTGGCTTGATGTGCCTTGTTGACAATAGCTAACGGCACTCTGAAGCCAAGATTCTTCAGGTTCCGAACCTAAAACAAATGCATACAATTATAGTAAATATTTAAATAAAATTTATAGAGATAAAAATAGCATCTATCATCCATGTACACACAAGAGGTGTGTACATGGAACAATTATATTTTTAAGCAAATTCAGTCTGTTCAAGGATGCTATGAGCAACAGACAAAAATGTCCAAATTTCAAGGAATTTGTATCATCTTGCAATACTGTGTGGGGTAAAAACATTCCACTATCTTTCTGTTCCCAGGTGGTTCCAGATAATATTTAAGTTCAATCCAGAGATCCTAAGATTCATTTAGGTCAAACCCCTTGCCTTTATTACCCAAAAGTATCTAAGAGGACCCATAGAACACCAAAAGATTAGCACTCCCACTTGAAAACTTTCAACATATTGCACTAACATTTTCATAAAATTTAGTTTTTCATTGAACTTTCTTGGATTTGGGCAGTCAAAAACCTTAGTCTTACAGGGACTCAATGGATCATGGTTGGCCAAGTATATTAAATTAAAAATGTCACATGCAGTTCAGCTTTCTCTGCAAGTGATTTTCTTCCCTGCAAATCTCTATTGTTCAATTAATGAAGTACAGCGGCATCTCAATTCAACACACCAAAATTCAGCGAATCTCCAGTTGGAACACTTTCCATGCCCGATTTACTTGCCAAATTTGACGAACACGGTTCGCTGAAGCAAGGATGTGTGGATTTGCTTTAGATATTGAGACCCGAGCTCATATATGGAAGCAATATTACAAGAAATAGTTGAGACTTGGGAAAGCACTGAGCATATTTAAAACCAAACTATGTTTCCCCACCCCCAATTGCAGAGTTTTTGGTCAGTAAAATACATGGGCCATTTATCTTTTGAAAACGAGATTTCAAGGCTTATGCATAATAAATATGCTCGATGTGGTTAAATCTTTAACAGACAGGTTCTCTTGGCGATTGCCCTTGTATGAGAGCTTGAAATTATAATTTCGCTCAGTGTAATCGGTCCATAAAGCGTAGGAAATATTAGGTATGAATGGAAGCACTTAACATGGCTCCAGGTAGAACAGGATACGACGGTGTCGCGTTCTGTTCTACCCCCTATAGCTTCAATCACATTTTAATGATTGGCATAGATGGGTGTAACATTATGAAAAATAGTAAGAGGCCTTGGGAAAGCCAATCACCACATTTAAAACCAATTTCTATGGTACATTTTAATTTTGAGATGCCCCAGTTTTTGTTCAATAATATGGGTCCCTCCTCTGAAAATGAGATTTCAAAACTAGGGTATGAAATGCTAGATGTAGCTAAACCTCTCTACAGGAAGGTTCTCTTGGTAGTTGGCCTTTGTACGACAGATTGAAATTAAAATTTCGCTCTGTGAAAACAACCCTTAGAGGGTGAGAAATATGGAATGAAAGATAACTATTAATATGGCTCCAATCACAGTTTTGATGGCTTTTGTAGGTGGACTCAACATTACACAAAACAGTCAAAGCCTTAATAAAGTTATTTAGGATATTTAAAACCAAATTCTATGGTTTGTTATTATTCTGAGTGATCAAGGTTTCTGCTAACTCAGATATGGCCCTATCTTGAGGTTATCTTGAGATGATTTCGGGGCTTTTTTAGTGTCCCCGCGGCCCGGTCCTCGACCAGGCCTTCACCCCCAGGAAGCAGCCCGTGACAGCTGACTAACACCCAGGTACCTATTTTACTGCTAGGTAACAGGGGCATAGGGTGAAGGAAACTCTGCCCATTGTTTCTCGCCGGCGCCTGGGATCGAACCCAGGACCACAGGATCCCAAGTCCAGCGTGCTGTCCGCTCGGCCGACCGGCTCTGCTACCTTTTCAAACAGTTTTGAGGCTGGGAATGTGAGAAATAAGCTAGGTGTTATATTTTTTTTGTAGACATGTTCATTTGGTAGTGGTCTATTATAGGTTGAAATGAAAACTTCACTAAGAGAAATTGACCCACAGGGCATGGGAAATGCATCCTGGAGCTATCTCTGGTTACAACAAATTGGGGTTATCTTGAGGTTATCTTGAGATGATTTCGGGGCTTAGCGTCCCCGCGGCCCAGTCCTCGACCAGGCCTCCTTTTTGTTACACACTCCCAGGAAGCAGCTCGTAGCAGCTGACTAACTCCCAGTTACCTATTTACCACTAGGTAACAGGGGCATCAGGGGTGAAAGAAACATTTTGCCCATTTGTCTCCGCCTCCACCGGGGATCGAACCTGGAACCTGAGGACTACGAATCCGAAGCGCTGTCCACCCAGCTGTCAGGCGCCCTAGTTAAACCTGGTTCCATGTAGGTTCCATGTAGGTTCCATTGGTTCCATGTAGTTCGTTGAATTGAGGTTGGACTGTATGGCCAGCTCAGAATATAACAAAAGCATTAAACTGGCCAATGAGGCTCCAAACATTATTATTTTCTGAAATTGATGGTAGAAACTATCTGGCATAAATTTAAATTTACTCACCTCTTTGGACAGTGTGATGATTTCTGGCAAGAAATTAACTTTTAACTTGCACTCATTTCCTTTACCGGTCTTTGATCGAAGCATTTCAATTGCAAAGATGCGACCAGACACACCCAAATTGCGTTGCTGAACCTAAATGAAATATTACAGGACATTAATTAAACAAGAAAATATGAACATATGACAATACCAACGAACATAAGTTCATCAACTATACCGACAAGCAGCAACGCTTAATTTAATCTTTCAATCAGAAAATTCAATCTTTTTCATTAGCAGTCATATCTGTCTACTATCATGAATCTATAAAGCTCAAAGCTTAAATAATAATAACTATAAAAATTAAAACCTTCCATAGTGTTCACAGTGAACTGTATTCATAATGTCAAACAGGAAAATGTGCTAAGCTCACAAGTACGAGGGAAGGGTATATTAGATATAGATACATTACAACATTGGCACTACCCTAGATTGTTGTTATACTACAGACTTTTAATACTGTGCTACTTTATGCCGGTACACCAGGACGGACCGAAACGTTGCCGTTCCATCATTTTGTGACGTATAGTTTGTTTATCATTTTCAGTCACGTTATTGCGACTCGTTGTCTGCAGTTTATATAATTATTCAAGACTTTGCTTTTACTTGGTACAATGGGGCCTCAACTTAAGATGCTAATCCGTTCCCAGAGACGGATTGTAAGTTGAAATATCGTAAGTCGAAGCGATTTTTCCCATAAGATATAAAGGGATTTGAATTAATCCGTTCCCCACCCTCCAAAATATTAACATACAAATACATTTTATACTGAATACAGTATTTTTTCTAACTACAATTCAGTACCTAAGTTTATCTTACCTTTATGGAGGGCCCTTGATGGAATATGGAAGATGGTGATGAAGGGGGAGGAGGAGAGTTATTACTATTTGGAAGGAGAGAGCCCTTCCATTATCACATCAGGCAGTGATGTTTTCTCTGGGGTACTCTCTCCTACGTTTTGCCTGAATACCACTAGGACCTGGTTGTGGTTCAGTGCTTGTTTGTCTCACTACAAATTTGTCAAGAGACATTTGTTTTTCCCTTCATTTTAACATTTGTCTAATGATGCATCACTTTAGCACCCATAATGTCCTTTTTCTTAGCTAGTATGGTTGATATCGTTGACTGAGATTTGTTGTACTGCCTAGCCAGTCCAACAACCCACACCATCTTCATATTTACAAATGATCTCTTGTTTCTGCTCTATGATCATCCGTACATGGGATCTCATATGTTGAGCCTTACCACTGACTTTCCTGGGACTCATGGCGTGATATATACAGTAATAATTACTTTAATGTTCAAAATGCAAAAAATCACCACAAAAGTGAAATTTCTTATAGGTGCGATTGTCACTAAGCTTGCAGCTGTAGTAAACTGAGGCAGGTCGGCCGCGTGACTGGGAACCACGAGCTCGGTCGACCCAAATGTGTACCAACAAATATCGTAAGTCGACGACACCATCGGATGTCGAGTCGCATTTTTCAATGAAATTTACATCGTAACTTGAAATTATCATAAGTAAGGGCAATCGTAAGTCAAGGTGCCACTGTATTTATGGATTTGTTTGCTAATGTAAACATTTTAGATAATGAGAAATTTCCCCCAGGAGTTTATAATAATTATTTACTGAATGGTTAGTAACTGTTCAGTAAGGTTGGCTTGCTGCACAACCATTGCCTATGCTGCCTTTACTTGTATAATGTGGGTTTAACTAATTCATTTATTGTTAGCAGGCATTTCTTTTACCTTTCTCATGTTCTTATTTACCCCTAGACTCTTAACTTTTATTTAGGCCAATAACTCAAAAGTTTAAGTGTACGAAAACAGTATTGACTTTTCGGAGGCAAATTATAACATACATAATGACAAAACCCAGCCTACTAACTAGTGGTATTCGAGTAATTCAAAGTAAAGCATTAAGTTTAATATTACCACCACCCATAATGCTTCCCTAATAAGTACCTCTTTCTCTGCAGTTAAAATTAACTTTGCCCCATGTCACCATCTTTATTGGAATCCATCACTTAGTCAATTTATCTGTGCATTAATATCACTAAGCACTATTAGGAGCTTAACTCCCATTGGTATCCTATTGACCTTAAGACTGTTGTCCTCACTATACTCATCCCGAGCCTCCTGCTCCTACGAGGATATTGCATGATCACTACCGATACTTGCATGACCACTACCGATACTTGCATGATCACTACCGATATCACCTTATTTTCTAGCCCAACCACTTGGGCTGGACGGTAAAGCAACGGTCTTGCTTCATGCAGGTCGGCGTTCAATCCCCGACCCTGGGCGAAATTGAATGCCGACGGGGCGAAAGAACGGACTGACAACAGTTCAATTGTCATGTCAGTCCATTCTTTCCCCCCGTCCCATCCAAAATCCTTATCCTGACCCCCTTCCCAGTGCTATATAGTTGTAATAGCTTGGCACTTTCCCCCGATACTTACCTTGTTATCTATCATTACCATGCCCATTATATAGTCCTGTGCATACCCAATCTCTACCACAGGTTTTCCTTAAATACTCAAAAGCATTTTCAATAGCAGTGATATCCCTACATACCATTCCTTTGGTAACATTATAGCTCCTTAAATAGACAGTTTTCCCTTAGGATTATTTTTAAATTTTGATTTATGTAATTACAATTATGTAGCTGCATCTCCTGTACCTTTTTTGCGATTTCAAATGCCAAGATGTTATACCATCAGCATTTGCATGCATTAATATTCCTTATTTTTTTATACTACAGTACTGCATTACTATTGGGGAATAGAGGCCACATGCAGGATAAAGGGGTTCACCATCCATCATTTTGGAACAATTTGGTACTGTACATTGATAAATTGAATTTGAATACTGCCACCTCAGAAAACAAAATATATAACAAAATATATAGTGTTTTTGCTCAAAACACTATGCGTGTTACTTGATTTACAAGAATTTAAAAACATCAATGCTATGTACTCTCTAAAACCCAATGTACCTTCTTGTATATAAAATAAATAAAATAAATAAGTAAATCTCAAATTAACCAATAAACCTGTAATACTTTACTACACTTTCTCAATTGCTATTCTAGTAACAGATTCTCATTCTTCAAGCATCTTGCCCACCGTCACTTTTCTGACAATTAGCCCAGGAGTCTTTATTTTAATTTATTATATTTTGGCCCATGTTAGGTCTGTGTATTGCAGAGTATGAAGGCCATTGAACTTTGCAGTTACTTCTCTAAATAAGGGAGATACATATACAACACTTTGCAACAGTCACAACTTCATTTCATTATTTGTTACTGTACTAATGTTCTGTTAAAGAACATATATTTACTATTGGCAGCATTATTTTACCTATCTTGAGGTTATCTTGAGATGATTTCGGGGCTTTTTAGTGTCCTCGCGGCCCGGTCCTCGACCAGGCCTCCACCCCCAGGAAGCAGCCCGTGACAGCTGACTAACACCCAGGTACCTATTTTACTGCTAGGTAACAGGGGCATAGGGTGAAAGAAACTCTGCCCAATGTTTACCTAATGTGAACTGAGCATATGTTAAATTTGTTTAAGCTTGTTTAGAACCTATACTGACGAATTGACTATACAAATCAATGCAAAACAAAGGAAAACATACCTTTCTTGCCCAGTCATCAAATATATCTTGAGTATTCAACTTCAGTCTAAAAGAATCTCCATCTCCTTTGAGTTTCTGCCCTTCAACATGGCTTTCCCAGCCCTTGCCAAGAACATCCTCTACTCGTCTCATGTAAGCAGTTAGCTGACGATCAATCTGCTTGGCCCAAATAATGGATCCAGATACAGGAGGGATGTCTCGAACATGACTCATTCGACACGATTTGCTTTGAGGATACTGGACCTAAAATGTTAACAATAATATTACTGCAAACATTTCAATAAATAAATGTATAAAAAATGTATAGTAATGTATAGTAAATGTATAGTAAAGTACATGAAAAATTCAGGTCGAGCAAAACCATTAAAAATATTCCTATGGAAATAACATTCTACTATCAAGAGGCCTACTATAAATAGACACTTTTTATTAATAAACTAAGTAGCACTGTACCTACCTTAAACTTTTCATGAAGGCTCTCAATGTCATCCTTCACTCGCTGAATGAGCTGTGTCTGATACTCCCTGATGGCACCTCGAATGTGAGGACGCACAAACAAGGCATTGAAACGAGAAAATATGCGGAACATCTCATTGGCATTCTTGGCTGTACCCAACTGGTCCCTCAGGCGAGCTGTGATGCGTGTCTGAATAAAATAAATATTTAAAGCTGTAATACTATTTTCTAAATTTGCAGTTAATAAAACAATGGAAGTACTTTATCTACCTAGTTGAACTTTTTAAAGAAAACACTTGTTACATGATGTATTAAAAATACAAGAAGACCCTAGCATTATATGTATGCTGTAGGTACAATACAGTTATAAATTAAAATTAATAAAACAGATACAAATGAGGACAATAAATTGTAGTACTACTCTATCTCCAAGTCCTAATGTCTCGAATATATACAGCACTGTTTATACCACTTTGATTCATCAATAAAATGCTGTTCATTATGAGTATAATATTAAAGGCAAGAAAATGTTACATAAGTATATTCATATTAATAGTTTCCATCTACAAAAATGCTGGTCAAATTCATGGAAATAGTCTGTAATAGTTATCTTGAGGTTATCTTGAGATGATTTCGGGGCTTTTTAGTTTCCCCCCAGGAAGCAGCCCATGACAACTGACTAACACCCTGGTACCTATTTTACTGCTAGGTAACAGGGGCATAGGGTGAAAGAAACTCTGCCCATTGTTTCTCGCCGGCGCCTGGGATCGAACCCGGGACCACAGGATCACAAGTCCAGCGTGCTGTCCGCTCGGCCGACCGGCTCCCCATCATAATAGTACACCATAATTTAAGGTTTCACACTTACCTCCACACGGTCAATTCGTTCATCGTAACGCTTCAGTGCCGCCTCCCACATTTCTGTTCCCTCTTTGCTAATATCTAGTCCATCAACTTCCTTCACATTTTCGTAGGCTAGATTAACCTAAAACAATGACAAAGGGTAAATTAAGCTAATGGTTCTGGTGAAGGGGTAAGGTAAAATGTTGATAAACCTTAAGTAACAAAATTTGTTAATAAAATATGTGCATTCTCCCTTAGCTTGCATGAAGTGCTAGTGCCCTTCATTGCTTCGTTGGTCTCCTTACAATTACCCAAGAAGCTTTTTACTTGCCCAAATTACTTTGTTACCCAAGTAACTTTTTACCCAAAAGTTATAGAATACAGTACAGTTCCTCACCTTCAGGGAGGTTGGGAGGCAACAGCCAAGAAAAATACTACAGCAAAAACAAAAGAAAGGTACCCTATCCATGTGAGCTTATTCCCACACTAAATGTTTCAGCACTGCAAAGAACCAGCATCTTCACACTACAGCAATACAATTGCAGCAGCAGCAACAGCAATCCACTGCTTCATGTAACAAAGTCTAAAGTGCTTCTTTCAAAATTCCATTTTCCCTTGTTTTCTGCAATTTCTCGTGCACTCTTCTCACACACACACACACACACACTTCCTCACACTCATTAACCACGTATGGCCATCTTGGCTTCTAATTCGTTGTCGTCCTTTCAAGCTCGCCCATTTGCCAGTCCAACATTTGTATAGAATGATTAAATCAATTTGATTAACGCAACCTTATTTACCAATTTTTATCATTTTTAAATTAAATATCCATCCTTTACACTATCATTCAAACAAATGCATCTGTATATTTCAACATCCTACATCTGTTCATCAGGGCACGTACTACAGTACTCCTCTGCATACAGTATGTAGAGGAGTACTCCTCCATACACTGTATGCAGTACACCGTCTGTATACAGTACTCCTCCATGCAACCCTACCAGCTACCTCTTTTAACCAGGGCTTTTAGTATAAGGAAAATAACAGAATTTTCAAATGGAAAACTGAAGGGTGAACGTGCTCTAAGCCTTGAAGATGAGAGTACTTACCCTTGCTCTTTAACTAGTATAAAAACTGGTTTAAAACACGGACATAATTTAGTAATATGTCTTAAGAAACAACGTAATAATCTTCGAGTATTTCACAAATGGGACAAGTAATTGATGATGAAAATGTAAGAGGGTGACGAGTGTACTGTGCACGAGTTGAATTAAATTTCGGGCTTTGAGCTGTATAGTTTAAAGAAAAATATAATGAAGGAAATACTTATGGCACATATACAAATGTAAAAATATAACATTACAAATTACAGTACTAATCAGATTCTATCGATTCAGTAACCCGTATTATTCTTGGCAAGATCTAGCACTATTAAAAATTATAAATGGGTGCTCATACTTCTTCAATGGCATTTAAATCAGCAGCATCCATCTCTGGCTTGAGTTCTGCTGTATCACCATCCGCTAGAGTTGTCGTCTTCACCACAGTTGGTCGAAGAACCCGCACTATGACAGTTCGTAGTTGTTCGTGCTGACGACGGAACTTGCGCATTTGCTCCATACGTAACTGCAACTTCTTGTGAGCAGGAGATACTCGCCATACCATTTTCAGCTGCTCATCGCGCTTCTTTTTCACAATGTCTCTGTAAAGAAAATTAATCAATATATCATACTGTTATCAAATATATTACATAAACAAATTTATACTAATACTTTTGTAATATTTAACCAATTAATATTAGCCTAAATATTATTCTCAATGCAGTTTAAAAATATTGACTATTTTTAAAGATGTCAATAACATACAAAAATGCAGGTGGGAAAAATATTAGATACAAAATTCCAAAGAAAAAAAAAGTTGAATTGGATACCTACCGAAGAAGGCCCTGAAGCTTTTCATATTCATCGTCCCAAGCAATGAACACATCAAAGCACTGGCTCATGACCTTCTCAAACTCCTCAAAAGCAATATGCATCAGACGACGAGTTCCCAGGACCTGTGTAGTTAACATTAAATATTAGATAGTGAATGCAGACCATATCAACATATCAATATCATACCATATCAACATACATATGTTGACCATATCAACACCTTTAAGTGATAAAGACAGATTTTCCAGGTGCACAAGTTAACAGTTTCTAATGAATAAACTTATATTAAGCTAGCAACCTCATCTCTGGAGCCAAAGACTTTTCAACCCTACTATAATTTGTTTTTACCTATAGCACTATTTCAAACTTCAATATTTAAACTTTAAAAACAAATGTATGCACATATTTTAGTTTAATTTATATTTTAACCATCATAATGCTGACCTTTAAGATCTGGGATGACAAATCTCTTGAAATGGCCTCCACCAGTCTTAACGCTCTCTGAATAGGATACTTTGTTGATCTAATCTTCCGAAGGTGGTTAAAGATAGCCTGTACAGCCGAGCGGATCTTCTCCAACTCTGTGGCTGCCAAGAGGTCATTCAATGGGAAATCCTTCATGAGAGGTGCATAATCATTCACTGTTGCCAGAGCCTGTTTTAGACCTGTAATGATAAACGTACATATTTGATGAAGATCGATAAATTAACACTAATTTATACTGCATATCTATAATACTTAAACATGACCTCAATATGCATGTTCTTTATATTATCCTCTTACTTACCAGTATCGGTATCGAATGACACCGTTGCATGAAAACGTTTCCCATGCTTCAAGACATCCAGCGTAAGCGCAACCTCTAAGCTTTCTCGCTTATCTTGTATTTTAAGTAGAGCCCTTTCTAAGTTGAGCCAGAAGCTTATCTCTTGCAAGGCAGTACCACTTGATGGGTCTCTGTCCAGCTTAGTCACCTGATTTACAAAGATATTACATACTATCAGCTTAGATGTAATTTCAAAAGGCATGAATATTACACGGTATATCAGCAACCGCTTGGGTACATTTAGTTAAGTTTTTCAAAGATTTAACTAGTCTATTTATGGACACAATTCAGACCAGTCAGTACAGAATTTTATGGAAATTTACAATGTAAATGTAGTCCACTTTCTCTTAAGTATTCAATAAAGGGTTAGCATAAATGAGACATACAAATGGATGAGAGGGTATAACAAGCATGTTATTAATAAGGTGCTAAGTAAACAAAATAAAACAAAACAATGAATACAAACTGGATAAGTCAAGATTTTGAAAAAAGCTTAGATAAATACTGGTTTGGTAATAGGTTTGTAGATTTTAGGAATAAGACTTCACTATTTACCAATCGGGTAATCCATTACAATTATTTTACATTTTCTACGTATCACATCAATGAAATTATCTTAGCTACACCAAAAAACTTCCTTCACATTTCTTTCATACTAGCAAATATGCAATATAATTATCCCTTTACTCTTTTGAGCTCCAGCTAGTAATTCATTAACCCTTGAAGAGTGGTTATCATAGTGCCAACCCGGCCCAAAGAAATCCCGCTTCTTTTTCAGTCATGCGAGACGCGTACAGTAGCCAAGTGGAAAAATCAACACACATCTGCATTACAGTAGATACACAATTTGTCGACTTGCGTTGTGACAAGGCTCGAATGATCAAACTGGGTGCTTTTATGTTCATGGTTTTATCTATTAGAATTTTTTTGTACAGAATACTTAGTTTATGTACATTTAGTGTATATAAATAGGTACAAAAACTAATCAAGCACTGCATATAGGCCTACAATGAACAGTAATATGTACTAAATTGTTTATTCATATAACACTTAAATCTGTCCCCTTGGCACAGCTCACCCAAGAAATTGCATTACTACCCCACTCCTTTGCTCATATTCTGTCTGGGAATATCAACCAGAGATTCCCATACTGACGGGAAAGACCAAAATGTGACTGACAACCACAGGTTACTAGAGTACGCTATAACCTCGATTTGAGCAATTAAAAACAAAAGTAAGATTTTATCATAGGTCTAGGTACTGTATACTGTACTCATTACACCCATCAAGAGCCTTATACCGTTTATTACCATTATGGGTATACAAACCGGACAATAACAAATCCACACAAGACGATAAGCGCATTAGCCCGTGGGATCAACACATGACAACTGCTCTTATGGGTCAAATTATAATTGGTATCCAGAAAATATGCAATTAATGCCTATTATGTCATATGCCTATATATATATATATTATTATTATTTTTTTTGAGATATATACAAGAGTTGTTATTTCTTGTACAGCCACTAGTACACGTAGCATTTCGGGCAAGTCCCTGGAATACGATCCCCACCGCGAAGAATCGTTTTTACAACCAAGTACCTTTTACTGTCGAGTTAAACAGAGGCTATAGTTAAGGATTTGCGCCCAGTAAATCCTCCCCGGCCAGGATACGAACCCATGACAAAGTGCTCGCTTTGGTTATTAATATTGGTTACACCTATATTTCAACAAATATAAGAGCATGAAATAATATTTATCCTGACCAGGATTTTGCCTATACGTGAATTACTACTAGAAATATAATGTAAATATCTTATATGCAATACCTTCTGGATCTCCCTGATCCACCTAGCCACTCCATTCTGTAGCTGATTAAGGAAATTTGAATCTTCTACTCTATCACCAAAGTCGGCAACCTTAGGTCGTGTTCCTTCATCGGCACACTTCTTGATAACCTGTAAACAAAACATGCCATACAATATTTACAAAAAAAAGAATGAATTCAAACATCAAATGCACATATATTAAATACAGTATAAATTTAATGCTGTTAATTCAAGTTCAAAAATGTAAAACTTTCATGATTTATATTTATCATAATATCACTCTTACAACTAGCATCCCTTAGATTCAAGTAGCCATTTGATAAAGAANCCTGCTTAACCTAACCCAGAAGGCAGCTAGGAAACTTACAGCCCTACAGCACATCTCGCACCTTCTTAACAGCAGGGGTTGTAAAACCTTATATGAAGCACAAGTTCACTCCTATCTAGAGTATGCACCCCTTTCCTGGATCGCCTGCCCCCCCCCCCCCATCATTCATCAGACTGTTGACAAAGTGGAGAGACGGCAAGAAGGTTCATTTCAAGTCTCTACCACATCTTGTGTGAACGGTCTGAACATCAGAGCCTCCAACACCGTCATGACGTTGTTGGTCTTACTGTTATGTTCAAGGCTAACATTCTCAAAGTTCTGCACCTGGCCCAACTTTGTGCATAACCAGTAGTTGGTAATACTAGGGTTTCAACCTTCAACAGTCATGCTGGAACTGCCTTTTTCAAGAACATCACTCCATCAGCATTCATTCATTCATTCTTAGGCTGACTCACATCTGGAACTTGTTTGCTTAACAGGTTGATACATGGAAGATCAGGTCAACTAATCACATGAAGGCTCTAGCACAGTTGGGTACAGGCTCATCATGTTCCTTGTATGACTGATACTTAAATGAAGTTAATTCCTAATGATGCTTATAAGGTACTTTTCTGTAGTGGCCATAGAACTGCCCTAACTGAAAAGCTTAGCAGAGAGGCAAGGTCACTTGACCCAACCTGACCTCTGCCAGACCTGTGAACATTAACACTGAAGGTGTGACCTTTGAACGGCTGACAACCTGACACCACCAATATCCTGTGTGAACTGTTTTTCATTGCATGTCAATATTAAATACAACCATGTATGGTATTACAATCATTAGTGTATTTTAAACGTTCTTGTCATTTGAATTCTTTGTCTTACCTATTCTTGAAGTTGTAGATGGAAGAGGCTAATGACTTTTCCTTGCATTCTACTTACAACCCATTTATCTTAATTTTTTTTTGACTTTGCATTTTGTGCTTTCCATGGACAAAACGTGCATGGAAATGTTTGACACAAAATGGGGCAAATGTTTCATTTAAATTGTAGATAAAATAGGAGAGGATATTGTATATTCTTTTAAACAAAAAGGAGTAAGAAACAAAGATAATTGTACTCTCTGTATGGATGGGAAAACAAGTGCATCCCTATCACCAGCAACTTGGTGATAGGAATGAGCATTTGTCATATGGACGAAGTATTACATTGAACATACCTTACAGATGAGTATGACATCACTGAGGTCACTTCTCACAATACGAAGTAGCCTGGCTCCAGAATTGACCTCGCGTTCGAAGTAACGATAGAGGGGATCCTTGATATTGTCCAACGTGCGACGCAACGTGCTAAGTGACTCGGGAAGGTGAGAGAGCCAAGTCACGGCAGACTGCTGAAGCGTCACCATCCACGAAGGTCGACCCTGAGGATGAAAGATGTTTTAGTATCTATACAACAATATCTATAATGGGAAATTTTTTTTTTTTATATTTCAGCTGCCCTGTAATTTCTTCAGATTATAATTTAACTATTTAACTATTGTTTCGGTCCAGGACGGACCGAAACGTTGTCGTCCCTTCTCCTTCTAGTGTGTGGTCTAGTCAACTTAACTATTGCCACTTCTTTACTTGTGGCATCGATCCCAAGGGGTATTTTCTTGTGGTATTCTTACCTCCACATTCTTGCGCTCGGTGCCAGGGCTTTCATCACCGCCATAGGCCAGTTCATCATCATCTTCCAGCACCTGCATCTTTAACAATTTGCTTAACATGTCTGTACCTGTCGACAAAATATTAAAAAATATTTATCTGCAGTATTAAGGAACCAGTGCTCATACTATATTTGGAACAATCATAACTGATCTCAGCTCTCTCTTGCCTATTTATTGTCTGTCTCTACTTCCTCATCACAATCGACTTAAGAATGGTCCAGGACGGACCGAAACGTCGTCGTCCCTTCACCTTCTAGTGTGTGGTCTGGTCAACATAACTGATCCTGCCCTTGGGGTTTTAAAAGACTGTTTAGGCAATGTGGCCAAAAGTTTTACTAAATGACAATTAAGAACAGTCAATACAAAAATGGAGCTAGGCTCCAGGAAGGTAAAGTATCTCAACAAATTTTACAAGTGGTAAGGGGTTTAAAATACTCTGGCAGACACGAGGTCATGGAATTTAGCACTACATGTCTAATAATTGAATGGGAATTATACTAGTATTCAAAGGTGCCAAAATACATTGCTAAATTCAGAAATGTTAGCTCGAGTATATAAATTTAGGGCAAGATCTGTGGTGTCAAAAATAGCACCGATGATGTAATATACAGTACATTCAAAATGTAAACTTGTAAGTTCTATGACATGACTATAATTTTGACTTGCCATGAGATTTACACCATGCATAATAATGCATAAATTACTGAACTGTTCAAATCACAACTTCAAAAGTGACGAACTGTTTTTCTTAATTATTTCCAGCTCATCGTGTGAGATAATATATGGCAGCTTTTTTTTTAATGGAAACAAAAAATGACAAACAAAAATAAAGGTCTAGTGACAGACATAATGACTTCAGCTGAACACAAACCTCTGGTGGTGAGGAGAACCTTCTCAGCGTTGTTTGGCAACCCAAGCCATGATGGAGTCTGCCGATCACTCAGAGATTCAACCCAATGCAGGAACTGATCTCTCCTGATACCATCTGGCATTGTGATATTCTCACCCTCAATACCTGCATACAAAATATTACAATGCTTTAAATGTAACATTGAGCAATAAATCTGTGCACCATTTACAAAATTTAATAATCAGACAACTTTTGATATTAAAACATTAATGGTACATTAATGGCCCTTGTGGATTTGTACATTAATGGTATTTTAAAATATTAATGAACTAACCATCAACATTGATGACAAGTGGGAAATCGGGGTCGAAACTCCTGGGTGTGAACAACTTCGAGAGGAACGAGGTAAGGAGTCTCTGGTCAAATTCGTTATCAATCTTGCCACCATAGATGCATTGGGACATTAGGGTAGCCAAAGCATCCCACGGTACTTTCTCAGGCGGAAGATTTGTTCGTCCCTAAAAACAAAATTTTATACAGAAACAGTGATGACATTTAGATTTGAAAACATTATTTGGTCCTCTTTCATAACATGTAATTTATCCTAGTATAAAACCTTAAGTTGTTTAATGCACTGTTGGACACCTACCATTGCTGTGGCCTCAATCCACGTGTCAAGTGTATCACACGCTACTCTCAGATCCGACTCGTTGAACTCGTAATATTTGGCCCAACCAAGAGGAGCATAGCGCAATCGCTCCTGAGTGATGGCATGGAACCAGGCCAAGAGGAAGTACAGCCGCGCACGTTCGCTGGGGGCACGCATCATACGCGATGCTGGCACCTGTAAACATTTGTAACTTTACGCATGTGTAACTTAAAATACAATACTGTACTCTAGTTTCCCAAGTACTGTATATATTTCAAATTTAGGCAAATGTGGCATGAACACAAAAATAAAAATGCAATATTTGAAACTCATATAAACACACATGCTTGTGAAGCATTACAGTGGAAGTTTATGTGTCAAGTGAAATATCATGTATTTGTTTATTAGTTGAAAACGTTAACAATGCCATTTAATTTCTGGAGAGAAAAGTCTAAAAATAGACTTGTGAGAGGTTGAGTATTTGAGTTTATATACAGTAACTTTAGCCACATTATGGCATGGAGAGTAATTAATGCGACACCAAAACGGTCAGTAGGAATGAGTCGGCAAACATTGGTGTCAGTTTTCTTTTAGTCTCTAATGCATGGAAAGGAGGAGAGGGGTGGCATTAACCAGCACAGTATTGACACTTACCACGTCCCATAATATCAGATCTAAACACTCATCGATTCCAAAGTCTGACAATCAAGCATTGGAACACCTGGAACCTAGTCTCCACTCATGGGACCAAGCATCCAAAGTTAAAGATTTGTTATTCTAGGAGTGCTATCTAATATAAAAACAATGAGCCCCTGTGAATGGTTATAATGGCAAAATTCTTTTACAAATGGGTGATGTGTCTGCAGGAGATTGGTACGAGTATCCTGACACCGGTTTGTTATAAAATGCCAGACGTAATAGTTTTTCTAGTAAATCCTTGGGTATTGCATATACAGTCCATTACAGTAAAATTATAAAACTTCCTGTCAATTCGAAGCATAGCATAAGGTTTGACAAATTTCAAAATCTAATGAGAATATCAGTAACTTTTAGTGTCCAGAGACCAGTGACTAACCCAGTTTTGTTAATTCATTAAAAATCTAAATCTAGTTAACTTGCCAAGTGACACACACACACACACACAGATTCCACATGATGGAAGACTGCACAACTCGGGTCTATGGCCCAACATAAATATGCCTACAATTTACACAACTCCAATAAAATATTTATGATTACTTACGGTGCTGAAAGTTCGCATCAAATTAGCCCTCACACCAGGTGGAGGTTCAAAGACAAAGACGCGACCAGCACGCAAGAGGTTAACTGGTAAACGAGGAGTAATTTCCATTGTTAGGAATAGACGGAACTGAGGATGTGGATGGAGTGAATGCAATTTCTTCTCCAACTGCACAAGCCATCCAGGAGCAAGATGTACATTCTTCAGCATCACCCACCTATTGTAGGAAAAATTCATTACTGTACTGTACTATATATAATGGGAGAATTTTCAATAACATTTACAAATAAATAAGCACAAGATAAAACATTAAGATTATACCAATGGTAACTAACCTTCCATTTTTAACTGCAGAGTTGATAACTTTTTCTGCTTGACTGAAGCCTTCAGCTGACCCAATAGCAATAGCTGTGATTGGTTTGTTCAGCTCAGTTGCCAAGTCGTCAACTCTAGCAGAGGCATCAAAGCCCTGAACAGCACACATAAGTACTGGAGTGTTGGCCTTAACTTCATTCTCAACGACTCCTGCCATATCTACCTCACGTTCTCCAATGGCTAAGAAACCATCACCTAAAACCTGCAATAGGGATACAAATTCAATCACAGATATCACAGCTAACTGAAGAAGGTACCCCTTGTCCTTATACCAGCATCTCGATACACATTATGAAGCATATTCAACAATACAAAAAACATTTCCTCTCTACAATCAGTACTGTATAATACTACAATACTGTAGATGTACTGAGGAAGAAACATCAAGTGGGTGGCATCATAGCCTGCTTTATTTCTGAAACTAGTATTGTAGCAAATCTCTGGACTTTGTGCTTCACAAGGTGATGACTACAGCTAGTGTTGCATACTAGTGTTAGTATGTGTTATATGACAAAGAGTGCTGGGAAGACGGGACACCACGAGGGTAGCTCTCATCCTGTAACTACACTTAGGTAATTACTTAAAGCCTGACAAGCCGTGTAATTGTGTTCTGAACAAGTCTGTTTTAAGTTCTTGATAGAACTTTGGTACAATATTTTGCCTGTATGCGCCTGCAGTGTATCCAAATATAGATCCTTCTCTTCCTCCAATTCCTGTAAATGCCTCTGTTTTTCTCCTAGTATATTCTAACTTCTTCTCTTTGGTACCTCCCTGTTTGCTTGTAAATTTTCCATGCATTCTCTATCCATTATTTAGCTTCCTTGTAGTGTGTATTTAACCACTCTTGCTTCCATAACTTCTACTTTCCTAAGTAGATAATCTACTTTCCTAAGTACAGATAATCTACCCCGTATTATCAACATGGCAACCAGGAGACCTGGTCAGAGACCAGGCAGCGGGACGGTGATCCTCGGAATCGTCAACAGGTAGATAGCTTTTTTCCCACACCAACAGATGCAACATAGTCCAACACACTGTTCATATGATCAGGCACACTTGTAAAGTTCAATGTTCAAAATCAATATATGAAATGTTACAATCTAACATGCCAAGCAAAGAGTGCCCATGCATTTTCCAATAGCAAAATAACATTTGTAAATGTTAAAAAGACTCACATTATTGACAAAGATGCTAACAGCTGCACACAACCTATCGGGTCTGAACGCCTGAAGAGCCAACACCTGGTACATGGCTTGACCAATAGGTGTCAACTGCCTCTCAGTCTCCCAAATGGTGGGCACGTGCAGCTCAGGAGAAGCGGATTCAAGCCAACTTTGGAACTCCTTATTGCCCACAAATCGGTCAACGTTGCCAAAAGCTTGCACTCTGCTCGGAGAAGAAAGTTTATCCGTCATATTTATGGCAAAATAAATGTTAGTAACATTTTCTGTAAATTAGAATCAGAAACAACATTAAAGATCTTGCAAACATCCAATATATTTGAACAAGGCAAGCATTAAAAGGCATTTACATTTATATACAGTACATTGATTATTTTTAACCCATTCCTACTTTCATGGGATTGGAGGAGGCATCAGCCTGGAGGAAAATGAGTAATATACTAAAATAAATTAACACAATTACTAATTTGTCCATACATCACATTTAAACTATATATTGTCTTGGATAAACTTGTACAATCACATTGCAGGAAGCATCCACAACAGCACCCCCACCACTTTCATGTGTAAAGTGCTCCTCATGCATTGTCATACTGTACAAAGAAACACTCCACATTCAGTGGGCTGGACGGTAGAGCGACTGTCTGGCTTCATACAGGTCAGGATTTCAATCCCAGATCATCCAGGAGGCCTGGTCAGAGACCGGGCTGCAGGAACGCTAAGCCCCAAAATCCTCCCAAGGTAATCACAAGATATCCAAGTGGTTGGGCACCATTTCTCGATAAAGTTCACCGAGCAGTAATGTTGACCTTGCCATAAAAAGGTAGAGCAAGTCAAAGTGATTAAAAACTAATGATAATGAAGCCTTCTTAGCACATTTTAAAAGAGTAACACAAGGTCTTAAACAACAGACCAGTGTCACAAATTTGAATTTTGGGTAAAATATTGTGAAACAATTAGAAAGTGGACAGAAGAACACCTAGAAAGAACTACATTTGAAAGCAAAAACCAGATTTAATTGGACGCAAGCCAAGCTGACAAGCTATATAGAATTCTATGACATGATAACCAACACAGAAGGCAAGTGGATAATCTTTCTAAATTACCAAAAAAAATCAAACTGGAAAAGTATGGTGGGATAATTAGGCAGTTACTGAACTGGGTTGATATCTCAGGAAAACAAGACAGGATTGTAATGAGAGAAGCATCAGGTTGGCTGCAGGAAAGAGGCAAATGCAGTCTTGCAGGGGGCCAATAATGTTCAATATCATCCACTACGGGCTCACCATAGCCCGTGCTATTTGGAACTTCTTGTTCCAGGTAGCGAATCTTTAACAACAAACAACTAATGTTCGTAATTTATGACAACGACTGCCTGGAGAAGGCAGAAGGGTATACAAGTGTTTGCAGATTATATCAACATGAGGGTGGATTAAAAATGATCGCACATGATAGGAGGAGCTAGGAAGGATACAAGTATGGGTAGGCCAAAGTTACAACTTACACAATCACCACCCCAGTCCCTAAATTCTCTATTAAAGATTTGAGTTTTTGCTGTGAAAGTTCACTGGACATCTCTGAAGTATAAAGGACCTCACTCCATTTGCACTACACACTTGTACGTATTGTATACAAAATATCTAATTAGCTAAAAGTTTAATGTAACTTTGAATAAATCTATAAACAGGCCAAGACAAAGCAGTGTAGTAACAACCACAGGATGAAATAAAACAAGTTTAGTTTCCATTACTAATAAGCAACAACTAGAGGAAAAACTACATTTCAACAGTGACTAAAATATACAATACTCACTTATTGCTCAGCCTTAACATCGAGTCAGTCTGTTCTGGCGTGAGACCGGGCATGGCGGAAATATTGGAGCTCAAAAGGCCTTCTTTGCTCTTTAGCAGGAACTGGAACTCAGAGTCGTAAGAAGACTCGGACGTAACACCACGAAGACGGATGCGTGCCAACAATATGGCAAAAACAAGTCGATCCGTGTGTACCATTCCACGTGCAACACGCGTGTATGTTAGCTGCAAATCATCATTTCAATTTTAATCCTTTCGTAACAAGCATTACATTAAGCACGTGGTAATTATAATATTTACAACATTCTTCAGCATGTCTTAATGATGCACTTCATCAGCACTGCAAAATTGCAACTTTTCCTGAAACATCCTTGCTAATCCAGACACCTTACCCGGTAATTGTCATATGATGCTCTCACTGTAGCTGAAATTCTATTTAATGTACAATAGTTCCATTTGAATAAATGTCAATGATTATCATTATTAATTATTATTATTCACGCTTTAATGGAGAGAAAAGCAAAATATTTACCCCTCACATCAGTCATACTGACACGGCAAAATTGTCATCACCAACCGTACAAGTGCCATTTTAAGGCTTGTTAAATCTATCAATTTTATTAATTAAGGATATTACTACACTTCAAACCTAATTTAAGATATTACTATATTTAAACCCAAAGTTACAATAATATTACAACTAATTACTATCTCAGATACTACATAGAATCCTGAAAGTATGTTTATGTTTTCTGTGGGGACCATGTGCGCTACGCTGATACTGCGATTCATAGTAATTTGATCAATATCTTCCAATACAGCAGAGCCATTGTGTGGTTTTAAACTTGCAATGGTTTCTGTGTAATAATAGTAATTTATTTACAAGAATATACAATGGGTAGGCAAATTACACAAGATTGGTATTTTTACATTAGCGTTTGCATAGCATTTTGGGCAGATATATTATAATTATAATAGTTGGTTGTGTAATATCATGCAGGCACCGTCACTGGTTTGTACCCCCTCTCATAATGTATCTTTAGTTCAAGAATTAATAGTATGTATTTTTTGTACATAATTTTTTTTTACGATTGTAATAATGTGTGCTGTTGTTTACATTGTGCTGCTGGTTAAATGACACTGTAGCGGGTTCTGGTCAATTTTGCCTTGTTACAGACACGAGTACTTTCATTAATAACATTTTTCATGTATTTTTAATTACTGTCCAAAAGATGAGCTTACAACGACCCCCCATGGTGTGGGGGTTGGCAATTCAAGTCTCCTAGTGCCCAAGTTAATGAAATGTAATGGTGAATTGTATATAATACAGTACACGTGTAGTTATAGACTATATAACTTTTCAAACATGAACGTTTGATAATTTGTAAAGTCCTACACAGGTGGATTCTGGCTTTGATTCACATCAGGGAAATGCACAAAGTGTACAAGACACTGCTACACAATTTTTGCTCTACGCGAGGTTTCTGTCACGCTGAGCTGGCCTTAGGACACATGCGTTATCATCTGAATGTTATCATCATGGAGATATGAATGTCACATGTATATTACTCAAATGTTCATTATATTATAGCTTGCAATGAATAACATTCCCACGGAATCCTGTTACTAACGAGCGATGTTCAAAATTAAGCCAGAGCCAACCACCTACTGGAAGAGATCGTTGGTTATGATCGATAATCTGCGAGCATATTCCGTCTGGTCTTTGATGTTCGGGTTGTTGGAGAGAACATCGGTGAACACATCGAGGAAGAAGTGCAACGAATACTGGTACAGGAAGTGAACTTGATGGAGAGCGTCCAAGGTAAAGTAGATACTGGAACATGCCTGAAAAATTAAATTAAATGCAATATATTCCCACACAAAACTCTGCAATATTCCTTTTGTTTCAAGATTAGTACGTGATAACTACCCGGTACCTGATCAACCAGGCTGTGACTCGTACGTCAGGCTGCGAGCAGCCGCGTCCAACAGCCTGGTTGATCAGTCCAACAACCAGGAGACCTGGTCGATGACCGGGCCGCGGGGACGCTAAGCCCCGGAAGCACCTCAAGGTATACTCAAGGTAAGGTATACCTAGCAATTCTCGGCCCCACTCAAATTTGCTTACCCATCTTAAGCTCAGGGAAGGATAACCATTGTTCATTTATTACCTACAGATATAACAGTAAACTTTTGATATTGATACCAAAAAGAATTTAAAAACAAATCCACAAAGGCTGTGACGAGGATTCGAACCTGCGTCCGAGAGCATCCCAGACACTGCCTTAATCAACTGAGCTACGACAGGGTAAAAAGAGTTGAAAATTTGTAATATTTTGCTCAACCAGAAGCAGCATGACACTATAAAAGAAACTACAGATCTATCCATATTCCTGGCATACTGAGTTTTGTTCAAGTTTGTGTCCAATACCGTATTACTGTGTTAAAGAACCCTTACAAAAATATGCACCAGAGTAATATCCAATATCCCAATGTAACAAGGAAAATAATATCCAACAGATTAATGATTGGTGAATTCTGTTACTTCCTCTGAACAGCAAAAGTGTTCTCAAAGATACTAAATTAGGATGCAAATAATGGACCATGTGTTTGTTTTTCAATGTCAATGTCAAAGAACAAGATATACCGATTTTGAACCGGCAATTTCACAGTTTAGTGTTTTACGTTGGTGATGGTGACCAAAAATATGGGGATTATTTTTTGTAGGAACTTCAACTGTTCACTAAACTGATGTCTATAAAAGTTATGTGCATGCCAAGACATTTAACGACGCGCCTGAATAGCAAACAAGCACAAGGCCAGTTGTGACTGGTCTCCTTATCCCCATTTCAATCTTTTTATAAGCATCCACATTATGCAGACGATGAGTCACAAAAACGTGGCTGAACTATGTTGACCAAACCACACACTAAAAGTGAAGGGACGACGACGTTTCGGTCCGTCCTGGACCATTCTCAACTCGATTGTGTTCTCACAATTGATTTGAGAATGGTCCAGGACGGGACAAAATGTTGTCGTCCCTTCACTACTAGTGTTTGATTTGGTCAACATCTACATTATGTTTTTATAATCATCTACATTGTTTTTGTAGATACCAAATACCAAACGTTTTATAATCCTGTAATATTTAGGATGAATTATTTTGTACTATTTTTATCACCTATTTCTTACCGTCGACAGTGGCAGGTACTGCTGAGAAACCATTTCAATTTCATTCATAGTCTTGTCTGTTTCTTGTACTTTTAATGAAATATCAGCAGCTTCCTTCTTGAGTGTCTCCAAAGTTGTGATCACAGAGTCATCATCCAAAATTTGACCCTTAGCATCGTTCAGTACTTGTAACAAGTTCTTTTCTAACTGTCTTAAGCGGAGCTGGAACTCACCTGTATCAAATAATTGTGTCATTTAAGGTCAACACACAATGATTGTTTAAAATAAATGAGTATATAATGCTGCATCAGCCTAAGAATGGAAGGAGCAAGTTGTCAAAACAATGGATATGGAACCTATCTAAAAAAAAGAAAATGAGTGGAAAAAAGACGAGAATAAATGCATGAAAACAAAAAATAATTTGATTTAGGGAGGTCAAAAAGAAAGCCATCAAGTTGCTATGGAACAGAGCAAGGAAACTGGAGGTAAAGCTAATAGGAATACAGCTACCTGGTGTGGCTTGATCATATTCACGAGGAAAATTGAGAAATTTTGCCAGTCTCCTGTGAACCAACATCTATACTGACAACAAAGCTGTATATAACAACACAATAACTTGCTGTACGCACAAAACACCACAGCATACATGGCAACTGTGTGATTAGCTTCCCCCAAGCATACGAGACCTGACTGCCAGAAAGCAACAGCAACATGGCAGTAAACATGCAAAATTATGGTCATGCAACGCTTCAAGAAGCAAACAGGAATTACATGTTGAATATGTAAAAAGTATGGGGTAGTAAAAAGTAAAAAAAGCTGGTAGAAATTCAAGAATGAGTGATGATGTAATTGCAAATTACAGGAAAAAGTAAAACCAAATTATCAGCTGTAACAAGGTGTCACAGCTGATCTAATATTTTCACGCAATTAGGACAGATAAGGAGGAGGATGGGAGGCCCATTGTTCAGTTTACAAAGTGTTTTGAGGACAAATATGCAAGGAACAAATAAATCACAGGAGTAGATAACAGAAAATATTCTAATGTGAAAACTACTAGTCAAGCAGTCTTGTACATTCCACAAGTACACAATAGGACGAGAGCAACACAATAGGACGAGAGCAACACAATAGGACGAGAGCAACACAACAAGTCTAAAAGGTGTGGAAAGAGCAGCATTAGCAGCCTGTAGTAAGAGCGATTAATCAACTCTGAACAATGTGATCTACACCATGGTGGGGTAAGTCAGCCCAGTATGCAAGGCAACCAACAAAAGGAGACAAAGTGACGAACCAGCAATATTGGGAGCCGGTCGGTCGAGCGGACAGCACGCTGGACTTGTGATCCTGTGGTCCCGGGTTCGATCCCGGGTGCCGGCGAGAAACAATGGGCAGAGTTTCTTTCACCCTATGCCCCTGTTACCTAGCAGTAAAATAGGTACCTGGGTGTTTGTCAGCTGTCATGGGCTGCTTCCTGGGGGTGGAGGCCTGGTCGAGGACCGGGCCGCGGAGACACTAAAGCCCCGAAATCATCTCAAGATAACCTCAAGATAAGATAGCATAAAGCCAAGTATTCACACTGGAACAAGACATAGGAGGAGACTAACTTCTGGAAGTCAGTGATCAAAATGAACCACACCAGTTGATTTTATGAAACCTGAATATCACTAGGGACACTACAAATAACCAAGATGCTTTCTGGAGGTGAAGTGGAATAATAAACTACAGTACATACAAGGGATATCTCAAGCAGAAGCAGTACATCACAGGGAACAATGGCAACAAATAGTTTCCAGGTAAGAAACTTTTTACAAAAAATAAATATATATATAATCCATGTATAAAAGAAATGCCAGGAAGCTAAAAAATTATAATGTTTAAACCAGAAAGAATTCCCCAATGGGCAAACACTGAACCAGCCCCTTCTCCTGTTTCGATATGGATCATCGTATATATATATATATATATATATATATATATATATATATATATATATATATATATATATATATATATATGGAGGTAATGGACAATAAGAAGAATTTGATACTACTGAACTTGGACAAACTGGAAAAGTTTATTTCTTTCTTCCTAATAAAGCCTAACCTAACCATCCTAGGCCTAACACCTTCTGAAGCCTAATATTGTACATGTGCGCTATACTAGGCCTAGTAATATACAAGTTTGATGTTTAACTTATTTTTTCTGGACTGAAGTGAATAGTACCAAATTCTACTATCTAACTGTTCATTATGTCAATATACACACGATGATCCACATACAGTACTATGTATACAAAAAGTACTATGTACTATCTAAACAAGTCTTGGTTGAAACAGTGTACTGTATATGTCTTACCTAGCAATACCGATGAACCAGTCCAACTCGGCAACTGATACAAGCAATGCAAATATTGTACTCTATACATGTTTCTTAAAACTTTTGCTCTTATTAATAAATCCTAGAAAATACATATTTAAATATTCAATGTAACTTTTGCAATAGTTTACGAAGCATTTTTAGAAGTGACTGTAACCCCCTCTATCGTAGTGTCTCGGCCATGTGCCTTTCCCTCTAATGCGGTGCGGCTTCGATACTCATCGAACTGATTATGGATATAAATATTCATTCTCACTCACCCTGCAATTTGAGAAGGTTGGAGCGCTTGTCGTCAATATCTGGTCGTTCTGCCTTAAGAACTTGGTTCAAGCACTGGGACTGAAGTGACGACCTGGTCACAGTGAAGTTGACAAATGTGACTCTAGAGCATATGTCTGGTGGGAATTCCACAGTTGGGTCACGTGTAGACAAGAAGATAGTGAATGCTGGAGATAAATCAATATCCTGAAAATTGAAATGCATTATATAATTTCCAGATTTACCTGAAGTAAGTAATTATCAAAAAGAAGGCACAAAACCAGGAAGGCTATGTAAAATTTACCTGAAGAAAATCAAATTTCCACAAACACAATAAAATTATACTTCTAATCAATTACTAGTATTTTATACAATGACATTGTAAAACACTCAAACTAATTTAAAATTCTGAAATACAAATTTTGAGATATTAGCCAACCTTAATTTTGCACAACCCTATTAACAAATGCGACATTTACTTTTGTTATACAGATACTTGTAATGGCTTGATGCTCTCTTCTAATAAATACCTTACCCGTGTTGTGTCAAACCTGCAGCAGGACCCTCTTGTGGTACCTTAGCCGTGTCATAGTAACTTAATCCTCGTCTACTGATAACCTAATTTAGTAGATATGACTATCAGAATGGCATCCACACACCACATTCATATATTGCAATCCCTAGAGCAAATAAGCAATTGAACTTTGAATTTGCAACACTTAAGAAATTTGAAGTCATACCTGATCTCCTAGAGTTATGAGGACACGTCCTCCTGTTCTGCGTAGTTCCCGGTTCAACACAGGGTTAAGAATTGGATCATAATTCTCGACATCTTGGACAAGAAGTGGGTTACCAAAGCGAAGGGCAGATTCCAAATTCTTCCTGAAGGAATCATCCAAAAAGCTGGTCTTGGTTATTTTCTTTTCCTTGAATTCATTCATGATGAAATCTGTGGCTTGGCCAGATGGGTCAATGATCAGTGGATATCTATTGAACCTGTTCAGCATAATTGCATTCTCTGTACAGAGTTCATCAGCAGGAAGAGCATTTGCTTGCCACCTCAGTCTCTCATCTGGGTTTGACAGATACTCGGTTCGAGCAATATCTCCACGGAACTGGATGCTTGCTTGCTGGAGGTGGTGGCACCAGTTTGTGAACAAGTTCTCGCGGAACTGCTGATCAAAGTATCCACCGTAAGCTAGGAAGGCAGACGATAACAACACATCTCCAATGATTGTCGACATCTGGTACTTAAACGTATCTGATGTTGCAGCCCAGCGATCCTTCTCAATACTTAGATTCCTGATGAGAGCCATGGAGCGGTCCACCTTGGCCTGCACATTTTCTAGATCTGTCTTAATGGCTTGAGCTTGAGATATAAGCACAGCATATTCATCCTTGTATGCAGCAATAGAGCGCTCAAGACGGTTGATTAGTGTCTTTACATCTTCATGCTTTTTCTTGTTTTCATCTGCCATATTTTCAAGGCTACGCAACTCGTTTCTCAAGGGCTCGACCCTCTTTAGCATGTCGGCATATTCAATTTGTGCAATTGCCCATTTCACCATTGGACCACAAGCCAAAGAAGCACGATTTACCTTCTCAAAGTTATAATCGGGGTTACTGAGGTATCTGTTCTTCATCTTTTCTCGGATATCATCCAACAAGTCATCAGTATTGAAATTAACAACAGTGTTAATGAAATTGTCCTTCATAATAATAGACTTTATAGTCTTCCAGTCTGATGTTGCTTCACCAAGAAGAAGACAGATCGACTCCAAGGCTAATTTTACCATCGGGGGAGGATTAGCCATTGATCGAACCTCGACCAAGTGCTGTTTCTTGATACTCTTGACAGCATTTGAGCATCTTGCACAGCAGGCTCCACCTTGCTTAAATCTTTCATGACCTCCTCCCGTTTAATACTAATACCTTCCGTTTGGGCTTCAAGCTGTTCTTGCAACTCTTGACTGGCCACTTTTTGTTTCTCGGCTTCTTGCTGATCCTTCACCATCTGCTTCAGTTTCATATTAGCTGCTTCATTCTTTGCTTGCAACTCCTGATTTTTGATGGCCAGAGATTTCTGCATCTGTTCCACCTGTTCCACTGTCTCAGCAATTTTGCCTAAACCAACATTTAGATGAAGTTGTTGCTCTTCAAGCTCAGATCTCTTTTCATTGTACAGCTTTACAAAGTGGTTAATGAAATCCAAATAATGCCTTGGAGTGATGGCCATCACCGTGCTTCCACGCTTAGCCAAACGTGTATTTGCTCTGTGTAATGTCTGGTGAACGTGCACAAAGGCATTAATAATAGCATCACGGTGAGACGGGGGTGCTGGAAGGCTTTCAAAAGCTACAGGGAAGTAGTCTGGTGGGTGCCAGCTCATCTTATCCAAGTCAATACGATTGGTGAACTCCATACCAACCTGGAACAAGGCGCCATTAGACCAATCTCCAAACCAGTTAAGTACACATCTGTTGAACAAGGCTGGGGAAGTAGCAGCTCTATCTTTAAGTCCATCTGTTGACGGATTCATTGTAAACACAACATGAAGGTTGCGCATAACCTGCCCAGTGAACCACTTGTAAAGCTCTTCGCTCGAGTCGAGCATTAGACCTTCTCGCTGACTGCCCTCCTTACACTGAGTCATAAGAGTTGTATACTCGTCACCCTCGAACAATCCTGGCACTTCTCCATTAGCCAGGAGTGTGTTCATGCGCTCGAGGAACGAAGAATCCAGCACATTTGACTCGTCAAGGATAAAGCAGATCTTTTCATCCTTACAACCAGAGCGCCTCAATACTGCTCGCAGATCTTCATCAAAGTCCTCTGGTGTGTATTTGTTGTGAACCTTGATTTGGAAGATGGACAACCCATTCATCCATGCTACAAACCGAGACAGAGTTGTTTTGCCAGCACCTGAAGCACCGATGAGTAGAAGATGACCTTGTGGTTGGCGGAAGATCCGATCAATTCGAAGAACATGATCCAAGACTTCATTAAACAGCACTAATGGCACATCCAATTCCTCTTCATAGAATACCTGTGTGGAATTTGATATTTTTAGTACGCTAACCTTCACTTCCTAAAATCTAAAAATCTTAGTAGGAAGCTCAAGGCATATGTATCAATGTGTATGGATGTAAATTACAAGCTGTGTTGGTAGACAAGTTTGCCTAAGTAAATATAAACGTACTAGACCCCATTAGACTGTAAATCAATCCCCTAAATATAGACTATTCACAGATGGACAAATAAATGAACATCACTATATAGCAACATCCCACGACCCTTTCAGACTGGTCAATAATACTGGAATTAAATGATAGGTTTTAATTAACCAAGTATAGCAGAGATTAGGGAAAGTTGAATCCAATGTAAGCAAGATTAACCCTTTAGTTGCGCAAGACATCATATGATGCGTTGAGTGACTTGCAGTAACTTGAGCTCGGCATCATATGATGTTTTGGAGTACCGCGCAAGATTTAAACGGCCCGCGGATACACGGGGTTCACCACACCTTCATCAGGGCTCTTGTAAACAGACGCCATTTAAAAAAAAAGTCGTGGGCCAAATTCCCGGGTGTGAGGGGCCTCAGTATCGAATGAGCTACCAAGTCTGATGCACGCAGCATGACCTCACAGCACTGCTGTTCAGCTTGTGACCACAGCACCGCCTAAAAATGCCATAATATACATGTTCTTGCTATTATTTAGCAATGATATTATTACAGAAAACCCCCTGACTGTGATAAAACTGACCAGGGTTCTGATAATAGCAGGATTGTGGTGATATTTAGCGCTGTGCTCCATGGAGGAGGAGTAATGCTGTGGGAGGGGAGGGTAGTGGCGTTGTCTTCTGACTCTGTGTGGCCACCTTTTATTGACTGCACTCACCATACCAGCTTAGTGGTTCGCTATGGTGAACACAAGTGTAGATACTTATATATAACGTGTGTATAGAGTGTAATAACAGCAATAGGAGTAGGTTGGGAGCCGCCATTTTGGTGAGGGAGGTGCGTCGTCTGCACGACTTATCATGTTGTTTACTGGTGACCACTATGGTCTTTGGGCACCATACCAGTTTACTTGCACAAGTATGGTGAATAAAACAGGTAGATACTAATATATATAATGTGTGTATATAGCATAACAACAACACAAACAGTATTGTTGGAGGAGAAATATTAGTGCATCTGGCCTTGAGGGCGGCCGCCACCAGCTGACTGTGTGAGTAGCTACGTCTTTGTGCCTTTACTCACCATACAAGCTTAGATGTACAGTTATGGTGAACAAAACATGTAAATACTTATATATAATGTCTGTATATAAAAGCAAAAACAGTATAGTGTGAGGAGAATGGTGGCAAGTCAGGTGAGGGAGGGAGTGGCAGCCAGTGGCGGGCTGCCACTGCCACTCAGCATACCAACTTAGTGGTTCGTTATGGTGAACATGAATGTAGATACTTATATATAACGTCTGTATACAGTGAATAAAAGCAAAAACAGTAATGTGGGAGGAGAATGTGGGCGAGTCAGGTGACTTGAGTGAGGGAGGAAGTAGCAGCCAGTGGCAGGCTGCCATTGGCTGCTACTTAACACATTACGAACATATTACCCTACAGAAAATAAAGAATAATGTAGAGGGTTAACTTCAATCGTGAACACAAAGTTAAATGAATTTGGCCATTCAAAAGTAATACTAAGGACACCAATAGGATATAAGAAGTAATATGCACAAGAATTTTGGCCACTCCACAAGTTTGGGGGAATGCGAAGCACTTGAATATTTCTGTAGAGACCAACTGTGGAAACCAATTATGCGACAAAATCAAAGTCAAACTGAAGTCAAAGTCTAAAAACTGAAGGTAAGCCAAATACTTTTGGCTTTATACCCATAAGTCACTCACTATGAAGACATTTATCTATTTTAATGACTTTAGGCATGGAATTGTAACAGTATTATTTGTAACATTTAAAAAAATTATTACAGTACCACACATATATATCCACAAAATCAAATTATCCAGATATAGCTAGAGATCAAACATACCACAGATGGCAGTATTAAAAAAAAAGACTTCTCAGCGTAAGGGAACTCATGACGAGAAAATTCATAACTGTGTGCTTAATAATCATACCTTGAGCCTGGCCTTGACGTAGTCTCTGAGCTCCTCCTGATCAACTGGAAGATAGTCCTTGGAAAGCCAGTTGGAGTACAGAATAGGACGCAGCAGAGATCTCTCGCTGTCAATGTTCGGGAAGTGCTGAAAAATACAAATGTTATGAAATATTCTTTAATGTGTCCTAAAGTTTCAGACCCATTCATAAAATTCTTTAAGCAACCTCAATATATTGCTATAATGGGTAGGTGTGTGATAAATTACATTAATGATGGAATACATCACATTAACATTGAAAAAGAAATATGACCTGTCTGCATTATAGATTTTGAGAAGAATCTTTATTGACAAAAATATGAGCCAAGTAATGGCTTCCCAAAATATTTGTAAAATATATCCCTTAAGCTAATTTATTTATCTCCCTGTAATCTGGCTCGTGTAGAACTCCCTTCTGCCATAACAAAACAACCACCGGGCAGCTCTTAACTATTCTTGTGCATTCTATTTCTCCGATGTCTATGCAGTAACCTTTCATATCTATTTCTCCATTCGACTTTCATGATGTTGCTTGCCCCGAGCCCCTTCCATTTCATTATTGTGCTTTCCTGCAATTCTAACATTCCCTCCCTAAACACCAGTGTGTTTAATAACACCCAGACCCATATTAAGGATATTTTGGGTTACACCAGACAAGAATTCAAGGCCCTGATAATTTAAGCACTGGGAGAAACAGATGAAAAACACAATACTAAACAAAAAGGGAAACACGAACATGACCACGGAAAGGGATCACACGAACCCACAACTTCTTGACTGGTCCGGGGAAAACTAAATTGGGCACTATTGAGCCAGAACACAATAAGCCATTGGTTAACAACTTTGCTAACTAAGTGCCTTTCTTGGCACATGACATTTTCTACTATTTAGCCTACCCCAAGGATGGAATATTTCAAATGTATTAAATATAGATATAAAATTAAACTGTGGAGTATGACATTTAACAAATGAGGTCCCAAAAGTTATTTGAATCACAATTACTCAAATGTAACATTTGAATCGGTGAATACTGACTTGCTTAGCAATTTAATTAAGATATCAACAATATTTTTGTAGCAAGAAATCATCTATTCTATATGAAAATATGCTTAATAATGCAACATATTTTTACAATAGCCCATCAACACCTAAGGTCTTCATCCACACTATATTATTGTACACCTTTTTGTATTTATAGATTTTTAAATTACTGCAATAAAATACTTAAATAACCATCATACTTTTCTAAGTATAAATAGTTCGAGAGAAAGAGCATCCAATAGTTAAATTTTCACTTAACAACAACCAACTGTTCTGCCAAGATTCAACCAAGAAATGTTTTGATGTCTCGTCACGTAAAGAGCCGATTTAAGAATTCGAATTTTCCAACATTGTGACAGTTGATACATGTGTAATGCACACAGAAATCACAATAGCGTGATATATCAAATGAACAAATCCACAAGGGCACTGATGAGGGTTCGAACCTACACACGGTATGTTCACAGACGCGCCTTAAGTCAACTGTACCATGACATGGTACGTGTAATGTTTCCGGCCAGATACCACCTACGTCCGATCCAAACTAAGGTGAGAAACTTTCTATACAGCACTTTGTATAGAAAGTAGCCACAGAGGATTAAATACCTATTTTTAAGAACTTGAATTTTAAATAAATAACTTGTTTAATTTCCGTGAATTGCTCTCCTAAGTCAAGGCAACATGAGTATATCATTACCTATCCATTCTTCTTAGTTATGGTAACATATCCTAGTCATCTTCTTGACGTTATCTTGAGATGATTTCGGGGCTTTTTTTTTTTTTAGTTTCCCTGCGGCCCAGTCCTCGACCAGGCCTCCACCCCCAGGAAGCAGCCCGTGACAGCTGACTAACACCCAGGTACCTATTTTACTGCTAGGTAACAGGGCCATAGGGTAAAAAACTGCCCATTGTTTCTCGCCGGCGCCTGGGATCGAACCCAGGACCACAGGATCACAAGTCCCGCGTGTTGTCCGCTCGGCCGACCGGCTCCCGTCATAAGCATACCTAAAGATTCAATTATCTACCTTCACTGTTACAATTATGATCCCTTTATCTTCAATTTCACACACAACTGGGCATACTCTTCAATGCAGCTCAGTATCATTGTTGGAATTCCATGGTAGCTACCAGCCCCAGGTAGAGTTTTGGGTTTAACAAAATTGTCTTAAATAATGTGGGCCAACTCGGTTGGCCCACATTATTTAAGTTGGCCCACAATAGATAAATGTCTTAAGCTTTTGGTTTTTATCTATTGATTAAATAGATAAAAATGCAATTTGGTGGGATGGGTTGTAAGATTTTTTTTTCCAATCCAGCTGAATTCAGAAGAAATATCCTCATTAAAATGACACCGATAGTCTTGTCTACTCCTGGTAAAACATAACCAAATATATTTGCTAAACCCACCATCGATACTCTGTATATACTTACAGTATACACCATCGATACTCTGTATATACTTACAGTATACACCATCGATACTCTGTATATACTTACAGTATAGTAAAAACCATATTATACAAAAATTGTCAGCAGCTTAAAAAGATCATACACTTTTGGTTATGATTAAGTCAGAAAATACAGAAATTGTAATACTAAAAGTTAATAAGCAAAATTGAGTATCTATGCATCTTTCAAAATTTGCCATTTGTCAAAACCAAATGAAACCAGCATACGATTACATAATTGTACAGTAAATGCTATGTTTAAATCACCATGAACATGTGTACAAAAACAAACAAGAAATTATTATTTGTTTAAAGTGTCTTAAATACCTTGAGTGCAATAGCATCAACATTCTCATTAGTCCACTTGCGTTCATCATCCGTAACTAGACGATCATGGAACAGTCTCAGAGCTTCGTGTGCCCAGAGCCTCACTAGACCCTCAGCATCTAGTGTCTCAAGAGGTCTAAAAGAAAACAAAACACATTGGTTCAGCAAATAAAAATACAAACTAACAAACTAACTATGGCATTTCGGAATCATTGACAGATCACTAAACTGCCTTTTTACAAACAAAATCAGAACTACTATTATCAAAAAATTTGTTTTTATTGTATAAATGTCACCAGTTATTTCTAATATATTTTTTTTTAACAATTACCTAATTGCCTCACAAATTCCTCGAACCCAGCGAGTCATCTCTCGAGGAGAGTAGACATAATGAGGCTGCATGTCTTGAGTGAACCTCTCTTGAGACTGAAGATAAAACTCCACCATGGAATTTGTGAGTGGATCTGCATATGATCTGAAAAAGTAAACCATTTAATGTAGTCATATAGAAAACCAAAAGAAAAATCACACCCTCCAAAATGAAGTAAAAAACCTATTCATTTTCATTCCCCCAGTGAATAAAATTATAAACTGATCAACTTACAGTGTGTGAATTTTTTTCAAGGCCCCTTGCTAAGTTAACACAATACTATTACTATAATTCATTTATTGTATACTAAAGTCATAGTTACATAAATACCTGAGAGAAGGAATGATTCGTAGCATGGCCCTGTTGAAAGTACCGTAGATTTGCTTTAGCGAAGTCTCTCCTGGATAGTCCACATACACAACAGGTACATGGCGCAAGAAACGGTGGGATAGCGGCTTACGTCCTGGGTCAGTTGGTGGATTGCAAGCACCTACAAACTGGATACGTTCCAACCTAACCCAAGCTTGGTCTTAAGGAGAAAAATGTTAAAATTTTAGATAAAGTAATTATCACAATGGGCAAAGCTGGGAAGCCTACATAGCACTGTCAATTTGACATGAAGTACATTACTATTCATCTATTTCTACACAGTATTCTACAATATTTGTTAGGGACAATTTAACCAAAAACATCATAACAAACCTGATACTCTGTAAAATCCACCGTGTTCCACCATCTGCCGAAGGAAGCTGATGACTCTCTGAGTGCCATATTTGTCCATATCAGGCAAGTTGATTTCATCACAGAAAACCACTAACCACTTGCCCAGCTGAACTGGTGACAAGATTATGCCATTTGGTGTTTTGCGATATTCACAGTAGTGATCAAATGTCTTCAGAAGTAGCTCTGGGGTTGTTGCACTGGAGAAATTCAATCCAACGACTTCCAAGTCGGGCAAAGCCCTCAAGGCAGAGAAGAGCGTCATAGTTTTACCCGATCCCGGAGGACCGCACAAAACTAATGGCTTGTGTTCAGCGAGCCACGTGTAGAGGAGGGCTTCGTGACGCACCGTGTCAACAGTAGGTACCACCACATCTGGTGCAGCTACCTTGTGTGTCTCAACCTCCATGCTGGGAACCTTTGTAGACCACAACATCCATTCACCACTGATGGCCACCTCATAGTCAACAATAGGGGAGTTTGTGTTTGGTGGCAGAGGTATAGTGGTACAGTTACGAATGAAATCGCCCATGTCGCTACGTGCTTTCAACTTGCCATCGCCAGCAAAGCTCCACAGGAGTGAGTGCACCAAAGCCTTTGGTATATACCTTTAAAAGAAATTAAAATCCTTTCAATAAAAAAAAGATTGTTTCAATAATAATGATATCACTTATTTGAAACACTTGACAAAAGAAAAACACTATGAGCTACCTCTCAAGCTGATCGGATTGCATAGGGAAGTCTGGATGGGTATTATTGTACTGCACAACATTCCTGACTGCCTGATTCAGGAGAGCAAAGAGTGAAGATAGTGCACGCATCCGAGTGAAGTCCATAATATGCTCCAAGTTGTTGGACGCGTACTCCAGACACTTTACAACCAATCCATCTGGTGTTAAATGTGGGCTAAGAATAGCAGCAACATCACGCTGAACCTGTTACAAATATATAACATAGAAAACTTTACAAATATGCTCACTTGCATTCTTTCCATCTGCACAAAAAATATTCTATACTGAACACAGACTGCACAACAGCTCCCAATTAAACTATAACAAATGTGTACAACAAACTTACAGCAGTACTTAATGTACATTAATTTCAAAATCTAAAATACAATCTGGATCTGTTTTATTTAATGTCAATGTATTGCTCCCATGAGTTAGCATCAAAAGAATATTACAAATAACTACAAATATTTTCTTTACATACAGAGGTAAGCATATCCTTCTGATCATTAGACTCATGCATTCCAATATTCCTTATTTCCTCGGGAATTCCTTATAAAGAATGTCTTTTTTTCAGACACTAATGTTTAACATTTCCCACTTTGTGTTATTGTACGTACTTTTGTGATGGATGGTCATAGGGACTACATAGGCAGACGATGAGTCACAATAACGTGGCTAAAGTATGTTGACCAGACCACACACTAGAAGGTGAAGGGACAACGACGTTTCGGTCCGTCCTGGACCATTCTCAAGTCGATTGTGATTCAAGTCAACTATAAACAATTGACTTGAGAATGGTCCAGGACGGACCGAAACGTCGTCGTCCCTTCACCTTCTAGTGTGTGGTCTGGTCAATGGACTACATAGCCTCTGCCTTCACTGTAAAAGTCTTCTGCTCTACCCCTCAGTCACAACCACTACTTGTTTACATTGAATGCCATTTAGTGTGTTCCTATGTTGATAAATTAATGTGTGCCCCTCTTCTTAGTGCTGAATTATACCCATTCCCAGTATTCTATCATGTTATCGTCCTCCCTTACAGTGAAAATACCACCTTAACTTGCCCTGATCTAGTCGCTTGCTGTGATTTTCTCCTGTGCACACATTGCCTTTTGCCATCTTCTCCGCATTAGAGTTCTTAATTATTTTTTTCCATCATGCACACCTCGATGTGGTACTTTCAAATAGCCAAGTAGTCCATGGGTTAAATACAGTAATTTAAAATAGAAATTATTTCCCTTGTATAAATTGTTACAGGTAGAATGTCCCACTGCCAAAGAAGCTTAACATTTATCCAAAGCTATTCCGAGTGCACAGACCATACAAGTTAGATGCCCAATTTACTGCAGTGTAGCTACATTACCTGCAATGTAGGCGTGATGTCGTCATCTTTCTTCTTCTCGGTTTTCTTCATGAACGCAGCATCCTCTTCTGTCTCCTCGATGGGAATGTTGGAAAGCCGAGCAAGGAAGTTTTCGAATATCATTTCAACTGACAGCACATCCTCCGAGAACCACACCATGCCACATCGTGAGACTGTTGCTAATGTTGCATATTTTAGATCTTGAACCTGTTTCATGAGAAAAATTAGTATTTTCAGTACATGCATCCAAGTATCACTTCCAATCGGCAGGCCGCCAGCATGTGCCTGCAACTATCTACTATTTACAATCTTTTTGCCCATTACTTGCCCTAAGCTCGGTCAGCCGACCGGACAGCACACTGGACTTGTGATCCTGTGGTCCCGGGTTCGCTCCCAGGCACCGGCGAGAAACAATGGGCAGAGTTTCTTTCACCCTATGCCCCTGTTACCTAGCAGTAAAATAGGTACCTGGGTGTTAGTCAGCTGTCACGGGCTGCTTCCTGGGGGTGGAGGCCTGGTCGAGGACCGGGCAGCGGGGACACTAAAGCCCCAAAATCATCTCAAGATAACTCCATTATGTCCACATGACCCAAATTTACGTTTATCTTTCATTCAACTATAAATTAATGCTTTAAAACATGTTCCTGAATAGTAAATGATCCCACAATAAGGTTTCTGATAAGGTTTATTTACAATAATAAAATCAAACGGAATATTTCCTATTCAACTACAAAATCCTCACCTCAAACATGATGCGGACATTTGGTGGAATAGACAATCGCTCTCCGTTTGGAAGAGTGAGCAGTTTGTTATCATCCAGTACAGAGTTCAAGTTCTCGACCCACTCTGGATCAACGTCTCCATCGAAGATAATCCACTGTCGCTTGTTGATCTCTCCACGCACATTGTCAATGATTTTCCTGCGTGCACACGGTAACAATTATATCTCCGCATTGAAAAGTATAAGAACATGATTATGCATTACACTTTATATACACAGTATACATGTACATGGATTGTAGAGTATATGAGTACCTATGTATTTACATGTATGTGTTATACCTAATAGCTATAACCATAATACTGTACTAGGTCTTGTAAGCAAGACTAATTTGAAATTAAAAATATCGGTCACAACATTTGTTGGACTTTAATAAAAAATTACATAAGACTACATTAATTAATTAAATTTGGCCTAGGTTAAGAAGATTATAGAATAATAAGCATATTTAGGTTAGGTCTGATTGCCAAGCTAAATATGGTATAAAATGTTAACATGTACATTAAACAGAACATACCATTTTACAGCTTACAATAGTCTAAAAATTAAAGAAATTCTGTCTGTTACGAAACTCTAGGTAACAGGTATGAGAAGCATAGCAGGTGTTTTGCACTTCTATTCCCACCTATCCTGCCCAACCACTTGGGCTGGAAGGTAGAGCGAGTCTCGCTTCATGCAGGTTGGACTTCAATCCCCGACCATCCAAGTGGTTTGGCACCATTGCTTCCCTCCGTCCCATCCCAAATCCTTATCCTGACCTGTTCCAAGTGCTATAGTCATAATGGCTTGTGCTTTCCCCCGATAATTAATTCCTCCTTGCCTCCACAACCACACAATTTGTATGAACACACACTACTGTAAGGTTAGGGGGCAAGAGAGCCGGAGAATCCTTAGAGTGGGTTTTGGGAGTTGTTATACTCGAAGCCCAGTCTGGGGGCTAAACTTGACCTTTAAAAACGTAGTCCAAGAGGCTGTTGCTTGGAGCAGCCCATGGCCCCAAATATCCACTACAACCTAGTTGATCCAGCACGTCTTGCAGGAACATGTCTAATTTCTTATGACTGCTGAAAGGATGCTGAATAGTCGTGGGGCCTCTGATGTACATACTGTTCCTATGGCACCTCTACTCTTCACTAGGTCTATTATACATTTCCTACTATATTGTTCACCCACTATGCTGTTATTCTACTGTGCAAATCCATGAGCAAACAATCCACGAGCAAGTAGCTAAATGCCTCCCGGAACTGAAGAACAAGAGCTACGAGGTAAGGTTGGAGGCATTAAATATTCCAAAACTAGAAGATACTGTAGAAGAGAGAGGGGTAATATGATCACATGTACAAAATAGTAATGGAATTATAAAATTGACAGGGAAGAGTTCTGAAACCTGGAACTTTTAACAACAAGAGGTCATGAATTTAAACAAACTAAACAAGGCTGCAAAAGAAATAAGAAAAATAACTTTCGCAAACAGCGAGGTAGACGGTTGGAACAAGTGAGGTGGTGGAGGCCAAAACCGTCAGTAATTTCAAACCATTATATGAGTGCTGGGAAGACAGGACACCACAAGCCTAGCTCTCATCCTGTAACCCTACTGTAACTAGGTCCTGTAACTAAGTCCTGTAACCTTAGTCCTGTAACTAAGTCCTGTAACCTTAGTCCTGTAACTAAGTGTAATTACACTTGGATAATTGCTCAAGGCAGGAAAGCAGTGATTTGAATAGTAGGACCATCATGGAGGAATCCCTGGGTTTTAAGGCTCTCATAATTCATCACATTACTTTCTTAATGATGATGATATAATGATGCTATATTCATTTGTTATGCTCACTATGTGTTAGTTTGCTTGTATCTTTATTTCAAGATCCTCTACAATTTCTTTCCTTCTGAGATCCAATCATCTTGTATCTAAACTAAATCCAATCGTCTTATATCTAAACCTAAGTATCTGGAACTTGTCAGTGTTCAATAATTTTCAGTTAGTCAATCAAAAACTCTTGATGCCAGCTTGTAATTTTCTCAATGTCTTCTACAGAAGTCATTTTCATGCTGATTTTTGCATTGTCTGCAAAGATGACATGAAAGTGATTTTTATTTGTCTGTCTGACATGAAAATGAGAAAAAGCAAACGTTCAAGGACTGTGCCATGAGGAACAAAGCAGTTCACTGTGCTCAGGATGCATTTGATTTCACTCATTTTTTTTTGCATTCTGTTTGACAAGAAATTGAATATCCACTGCCTTACTTTACCTATTATTTCTTCTTCACATTTTATGGGGCCATCACCCCGTGGTCATATTTATCAAATGCCTTTGTAAACTCTGTGTATACAACACCTGCACCAGTGATGTTTATTGTCTACATAAATGAACTACCAGTTGGTATACAGAATTACATGAACATGTTTGCTGATGATGCTAAGATAATAGGAAGGATAAGAAATTTAGATGATTGTCATGCCCTTCAAGAAGACCTGGATAAAATAAGTATATGGAGCACCACTTGGCAAATGGAATTTAATGTTAATAAATGTCATGTTATGGAATGTGGAATAGGAGAACATAGACCCCACACAACCTATATATTATGTGAGAAATCTTTAAAGAACTCTGATAAAGAAAGAGATCTAGGGGTGGTTCTAGATAGAAAACTATCACCTGAAGACCACATAAAGAATATTGTGCAAGGAGCCTATGCTATGCTTTCTAACTTCAGAATTGCTTTTAAATACATGGATGGGGGATATACTAAAGAAATTGTTCATGACTTTTGTTAGGCCAAAGCTAGAATATGCAGCTGTTGTTTGGTGCCCATATCTTAAGAAGCACATCAACAAACTGGAAAAGGTGCAAAGACATGCTACTAAGTGGCTCCCAGAACTGAAGGGTAAGAGCTACGAGGAAAGGTTAGAAGCATTAAATATGCCAAAACTAGAAGACAGAAGAAAAAGAGGTGATATGATCACTACGTACAAAATAGTAACAGGAATTGATAAAATCGACAGGAAAGATTTCCTGAGACCTGGAACTTCAAGAACAAGAGGTCATAGATATAAACTGGCTAAACACAGATGCCGAAGAAATATAAGAAAATTCACTTTCGCAAACAGAGTGGTAGACGGTTGGAACAAGTTGGGGGAGAAGGTGGTGGAGGCCAAGACCGTCAGTAGTTTCAAAGCGTTATATGACAAAGAGTGCTGGGAAGACGGGACACCACGAGCGTAGCTCTCATCCTGTAACTACACTTAGGTAATTACACTTAGGTAATTACCTCCATTTTGTTTTTCTTCTAATGCTTTCATGAGTTTCGGATCACATTCCCTATACACAACAGGGAGTGGGATCAACAGGGGTGTGTGTATACTGGGAAAACGTGTGTACACAACAAAATTTCGCAACTTGCCTTAGAATGTGTGTAAAGAGGCCATCGGTCCATTCCCGCGTATTTGGATCAAGAACACCATACAATGTTTCTTTGCTCATGGCTTTGGGGTCAATGACATGAGCAACACCTTCTATTCCTTCAAAGCGTTCAAGGGCTCTCAGCAGGACCCGCCAAGCAGTCGACTTTCCTGAGCCGCTGGGACCCACCATCATTAAGCCATGGTTCAAGTTGCTAATTTGGTACAATTGCAGTACCTGAAAAAACATAACATCACATTACAGTAAATACATAAATTTGACCTTGAAAAGAAAAACAGAAGCCAATTTTCATTACCCTTTAATTGTGCATGACTGAAATGAACTTATTTCTATTGTTGATTGTGAAACATGAAACTTAACATACTGCAGTAAGTAGCTACAAAATAGATAATGTACTTATATTTAACTCTAGAATCTCTATAAATACTAAATGCACTTGGGTGAACAGTACTGAACAATGTGTACAAATCTTTTAAGGCTTTATCACATGAGAGAATGACCATACAAAGTGTAGATAGCATCAACAAGAAAGAAAAGCATTCTTAAAAATAGGACAGACTGTACAGCCAGGCGGTGAATGCTTAAATGATACAGGAAGTTGAAGTTATCCAACAATTAACCTTTATCATCTTTCCACTAGTCTGAAAACAAAACTAAAAATTAGAAACAAATATTTTTCCCCATTTGCCCTTCACATACTTTTATTATTTTTTTTTTACCGTGAACAATTATATTTTTAGATTAAAGACTAACCATAATACATGTTAGCGAACGAGGTCATTCAACTTTCCATCAAAATAAGCAATTCACTCCCAGAAAAATACGTAGAATACTAAGAAAGATTAAGTTCTAACAGAATACCTGATACCAATTTATACAATCATCAAAATGGATTAAAATCAAATACTGAACTACAAATGTTGCTTACTGGTTAAGCACACGGTAAACATACTTCATATCCTTATACTTGGGGGGAGGGGGGGGGGGTTGAAGACAATAGACAAACACAAAAATGTTCTTGCTAATAAGAATCTAAGAATCTAGGTCCAAATTGATGATTGATACCCAGTTCCTTCAGCAAATTGGTTCCCATAACATTCCAAGTTGTGCAGATTTAACAAGTTATTTTTACTGATCATTTACTGTGCAAGTTACATTCCACATTAAAATTACTGTGAAATTACAAAATATGATACTGGCTCTGTTTTTCATTTATAAAATTCTTGTAAATGAAGAGTACAGTACAATTGTTTTGTATAAACAATGCAGCAGCAGTGATTGTGGAGCTAATGCTTGGCAGCTATTTTCAGCAACTGTGCTTGTCTTAAAGAGCAAAACAAGTTTCAAAGCCAAGAGGTAACTTTAGAAAACATGTAGGAACTAAATTAACTCCTACCAGTTGACTTGATTACAGTTTCTCTATTAAATAAATGGCTGCAAGGACAAGCCAGACCTCCACCAAGCTAAGAAAGTGCACCAAGCAGGGAACTTTGAGTCAGGATGGGCAAAGGTGAGAGCAGGCACTGTAGGGCCAGACCACCCTCCCTAGGAACACACCTAGGCCAGCATTGCCCTTACCTTCTCACACCAGCCCTCCCCAGGGTAACTCCCCTTTGGCAGACATGGGGGTAAAGTCATATGTAAATCAACAGGTATGCACCAAAAAAAATCATCAAATGCTATATAATCATGAAAAGTTTCCAGTGGTTAACAACAAGATGACAACCTGTCATATCACAGTCAAATCAAAAACACTTGTTCATGATTCAAGCAGTAATTTATAATGATTTTCATAGGGTGCCTTTAAAAAGTTGGCACACCCATAAAAAGACAATATTGGGAGCCAAATATTTCAATGACACATACATACATCAAGGCACTGATTAGGTCATTGTGATATGCTAACTACAAAAAATTAATTCCGAGTGCTACAGTTTAAAGAAAGTGACTACAATGGATACATTTTTAATTTTTTTGGGGGGGAGGCATGGGAGGGGGAAGTTAAATTTGAAGAATACGCAGTGTTGCAACGAATTATCAACACAGAAAACAGACACTGGGGGGATGGGGGATTTTGATTTGTAAATATGCCATTATGTCAAGCAATAATGATGTTAATGCAAAAAGAGCACAAATTATAAACTTCTAATATCTACACTATTTCCCTCAAAATTTAATCACAGAACAGCATCCCTCTTACCCTTGAAATTATTGACTTGCATAGAGAAAACTCAACTGTACAGTTCCCCCCAATTTGCACAAGCATATTATCTTACTGTTTTAATATTTGATTGCCTAAGTGTATACCTTTATTTGGTATCATTCCTGTCCAATTAAATAATTAATTTGTTGAATAAACACAATGGCATGGAGCAAATTGATGCAGGAGCACCACCCACATCTCAATAGTGCCCAATACAGACATATGCATCCAGCACCAAGGAGCTGGTCGGGGAGCGGACAGCACGCTGGACTGTGATCCTGTGGTCCTGGGTTCGATCCTGTGGTCCTGGGTTCGATCCCAGGCGCCGGCGAGAAACAAAGAGCATAGTTTCTTTCACCCTATGCCCCTGTTACCTAGCAGTAAAATAGGTACCTGGGTGTTAGTCAGCTGTCATGGGCTGCTTCCTGGGGGCGGAGGCCTGGTCGAGGACCGGGCCGCGGGGATACTAAAAAGCCCCGAAATCATCTCAAGATAACCATCATTGAGAAGCTCAGTCTTGTCTTTTATTTAAGAATACAGTGTTCAGTGGGTCTGCAGAATTTGTACTTTGTTGCACCCTATCTATGATTTCAAGTGAAAATGAGTGCTTCTAAGAGGAAAGCCAAAACACTGTGGGGAGACTAAACTAGGAATAAACTTCCAAATATTACATTTTAATAATGTGGATGGAAAGCTGTGTGTTTAATTTCCAAAACTGTTGCAGTGCTACAGAAATACAACTTAAAATTGCCACCGAGACCAAGCACATTAGTTAATATAAATATTATGACTTTGCATCTATATGAAGTGTAAGGCCCATGAACTGAACCACCATTCATAAAGTTGCCCATTGGCTAATAATAATTGCCCATCCCTGGCCTTGAGCAAAATATATTATGTGGGAGAATCATAACATCTCTACCTTTCTCTTCACTCTAAAGTACTATACATTTCAAGTTTAAAATCAATGCGACGAGGCATTTGACATATATAACCTAGAGGAAAATTTGGCAGGGAAAGGTGGGGAGGCCACCAAAAGATATCCCTACCACAATACCTAATTACTACTAACAGAATACTCCAGGATGTACTGTAGATATTGCTGACAAATTCTAACTGTTTATCTTGAGAATCTTGAGAGAATTCTAACTGTTTATAAGAGGGGAGCAAAACTAAGTCACAGGGATGAAAGTAACATGCAGATTAGCCGAGGATGTCATCAGATACATTTCAATTTGAGAGACGTGAGACAAACATTTCTATTTGAGAGAAAATCGAGACGACCAATAAGCAAGAAATGACCGATTCCTTACAAGCCTCAAGAACAGGAATGATAAGACACTAACCACGAACAAACCCCCCCTTCAATCCCACACCAAAGTCAGAGCTCAACCCTCCGCAAGCACGCAAAACCCTTCAACGCAAAAAGTTGTCCACTGTTATGTGGACAATCAAAAAATATTGGTGTAATGATAATACACGCACAAGTGGCAATATGATCACAACAAATGGGATGCCGGTCTTAGAAACTTGTGTAAGGAGTCATTCAGGACTTTGTATACCACATGTCAGACCAATCCTGGAGTATGCAGCTCCAGCATGGTGTCCGTATCTAATTAAACATAAAACGAAGTTATGAGAATGTTCAGAGGTACACCCCAGACTGAGAGGGGTATGAGCTACACGGAAACACTACTGGAATTGAACCTAACGTCACTAAAAGACACAAGAGTTAGGGGAGACGTGATTACCATTTACAAGATTCTCCCGGAATTGACAGGGTAGACAAATTATTTAGCATGGGTGGTACTGTACACGTATGAGGCGACACAGGTAGAAACTTAGTACTCATATGAGCCAAAAAAAAAAATATATTAGAAAACAAGTTTCCACTGCCAGTAGTTAACAAATGGAATGCATTAGGCAGTGTAGAGGCAGACTCCATACACAATTTCAAATGTAGATATAAGAGCCCAATAGGCTAAGGACACCAGTTGATTGATGGTCAAATGGCAGGACCAAAGAGCAGAAGCTCAACCCCCCAAGCACAACTAGGCAAATAATGAATAGAACAAACAGACAAGTTAGAGGATTTTTTTAAGAAATACTTACATGCAGCGAGCTGTAATTAAGTGTAATTAACTTTGAAAAAGGTGGTGAAAGCAACCATAATTAACAGTTTCAAAAGCAAACAGAAGGGAACTGGAACATCAAGAGAGAGAAAGCACATCTGCATAAAACTAGTCTTCCATACTGTTCTACCATAGCTGCTTTATACTTCACCTTGCCATCATCTTGTGTTCCCTAGTCCATAGAGATATTAAATATCCAATCTTCTAAAAACTTATAGTACCTACGGCAACTGTGACCAAATAAACACCATATGGAAGGGGGTAATAAATCCCCGACGACACCATAAATATGACTATCGACTCTTCAAATCCTCGACCAACCTCGCCCTTCTTCTACACATGCTAAAATGCATTTGTATTTCATCCCTTGAGCAGCCTATAAATCCACACCAATATCTAGATTTAACCCAAATACCTAGTCAACCAATCAGCATTTAAATAAAGCCTACTCTCAGGCAAGGTTTAAGAAATTAGATTTTCATGGTACCGACTTTGCACGATGTTTATGTACCAAACAATGAAATAACTTTCCTTGCAACAACAAATACACCGTGAGCATGAACAAGCGCGACATATGGCAAATACAATTCATTTAGCACAATTGAATGGATTATTTTTTGTTGTCACTTCCTTATATATTTTACTACTTGATAGTTTTAGTTTGAATGATAAAATGTAATCTCAAAGATATTAAAATAATATTTATGTATACATGTACAGCATACGCAAGCATGTACATACATGAACAAATCCACAAGGGGCCGTGACGAGGATTCGAACCTGCGTCCGGGAGCATTTGTGGATTTATTCATTTGATGCATCACGTTAGTGTGATCTGTGTGTAATGTACATACATGCTTACATACACAATATACGTACAGGAAATGTAAAATATAAAATGTTATATATTAATTGGAAAGCTAAATTCTACACAAACATTCCATGTGAAAGAGTTACTAATGCTTCAATATCAATTTTAAAACCAATTAAATCACTAGAAAAACACACTACATCACAATGCATTACAAGTAGACTAGTTATTATTGAAGTTATAACTCATTTTAGAAATCGGTCTTGCTAAATAAATCCTAAGTAACTATTTTTGTTGAATTATAGATATACTTGTAGGTAGGTCATTCATCATAATTATAAAATACAGTATTTTGAATTTCATTGCCTTAGAGGCAAGAATTAATCATTAAAATCACAGCTCAATGAAGTACTGCACTTACTTTGACTATAATAAATTTATCAAAGCAACAACTGTTATTTCCATTAATACCAATTCTAAACAAAATTCATAATCTATTGACAAGCAATAGGTGATCTGGTATGATTAAATCACGGAGGTAATATTTTCCCCAATACTGTAAACAACAGCTGTATTGCTACTGTTGGAATACACCTACATTTTATAAATGTTATGAAAGACCTAGACAACATTCCAATAAAATATTTTCCATAGAAATTTGTCAAAGTGTTAATTTGCTTCTCTTTCTCAATTGGCATTATCCTGAAGCTTTTCCTAATCCTTGTTTAACTTATTATCATTAGTGGCAAGCAAGTACAATAGTCATTATCCCATTTCTTTATCTGCTTTTCTGACGAAGAATCTGAGTTAATCATTAAGTAAATGAGAAGTTACCGCCTCACTGAAAACCTCGAAGCACATGCCTCTCATCCCACTAAAGTGAAGGACAACGAAATTATAGAATTTTCTTACAGATGTTGGATGAAAATAATACAAGGTAGGAATTTTTAGAGATAATTTAAGGCAAGATGAAAATGCTGCCATGAAAGAAGACAGTATAGAGGTAAATAGAACAATATTGAAAGGCAACTAATATCATGGTGAAAACAAAAGACAATACTGTAACAAAAAAACCAACTGCCACGAATGCATCAACATTTGTAGCCAAACCGGTGGAGCTGGCTACATTTGTAGCAGACTGGGAGCTGGTCTGCCAAGCGGACAGCACGCTGGACTTGTAATCCTGTGGTCCCGGTTCGATCCCGGGTGCCGGCGAGAAACAATGGGCAGAGTTTCTTTCACCCTATGCCCCTGTTACCTAGCAGTAAAATAGGTACCTGGGTGTTAGCCAGCTGTCACGGGCTGCTTCCTGGGGGTGGAGGCCTGGTCGAGGACCGGGCCGCAGGGACACTAAAGCTCCGAAATCATCAAGATAACCTCAAGAAGCCAGTTTGGAAAAGTTAGTGAATAAAGTTTTAATAGACACCTGTCACCCAGTATACAAACGCTCACTTACAAAAGCATTTAATTTCTGCATAAAAATATAACAAGATGGGCGCATCTGATCTCTCGATTATCGCTGCCCCTCAATCAACCGTAAGGTTATGTTAAATTTGCCTATGAAATATTATGCAGCATCTGCCATGTTAGTGGTTATAGAGAACCCAGGATAAAGTATACTGCACAAGTCTAATGCCTACACAATATGGTTTAACCATACGAGAAGCATTGACATAATATGAGTGAAAACAGCAAAACATTCATGTACAAATAAAAAGGAAAAATCTAATTCTGATCATTGTTAACAAAAAAAATTGTAATCAAACAACGAGAACATTACCATTATGCAGTTTGCATTTTGTTCATGAAAAGTAGTATTACCAAAATACTATGCCAATGATAGTCAGAAACTAACCAAATAGTGTAAATGCCCCTACACATCATGGTGAAATACTAAAATGAGAAGCCTTATGCTATAATTAGGTGGTGGGTCATAAAAGCAATTAGATACAGTAAAGGGAATTGGAATAGGCGATGGAATGTACGGGAAGAAATATTACTACTGTTGTCCGAGGATGGGAAAGGGACAATGACTTATTCAATTCCAAATCTTTGGCTGCTTATTACTTATATAATTTACTAGACCTAAAATATAAATTTTGAAAAATTTTAACCACTCATATATTTCTTTGAATTTATGGAAAAAGCTTACAGAATACTGACAAGAGATACATGGATGTGCAATAATACCCAATCCACTGTTTAGATAATCATGTAGGTGATACACGGGTAGTTCCTGTATATATGTTGAAATATACACATTACGAAAATTATGCCATTTTCCATATTTGATCTGAAACCAAGTTGTTTTGAGATGAATAATGCGGCTCCCAAACCGAGATGCTAAGTATGTCAAAGTAGTATATATAACTTGTATATAAACAAAAATGCCACTACCATATAATCTTAAAACTGGAAATTACAAAAAATTATAAAACTAATATTTTAATCAAATTACAAGAATAGTATATTATGTATTAACACCATCTCTAATGATGTACAATAATTTCATGTGTTATAAAATTTTACCAGACAGTTAATTTCAATGCTTTTTCTGTTCTATGATGTCCTTCATCTTTAAGAACATGAACACATTTCACAAACTGCTACTGGTGTTGTACGCTTGAGCTCTTACAAACTGAACTTATCAATCCATAACTAACGGACAAATTGTTAATAGTTTCCATGTTGGTACATTATTAAAATCTGGTTGCAAAGATAAAATAATTGCTTTAAGAGCTTTATAAGTACATATCAGTTCATTTGTAATGCATAAACACTCATTTAAAATAATACAAAAAATACAGTAGACGAAATTTATGTCTTCATTAAAAAACTATCATTTTATTGCCAAAAAAGTTACTAGAACAAAATACTAATTATAACTATTGTTAATTGTATTAATCTACTTAACTATTTTCACAACTGAACAATTAATGAGAAAAATCAGTAGGAATCGTGAGGAGGATTTGAACTTGTGCTCTAGGTACTCCCGACTGATACATTACGTTAACGTGATTTCTCTGTGCATTGAACAATTCATTTTACGACATCTTGGTCAAAACAGTTTTAATTTAGGCTACTAAGACATTAACTGAGGATTGGGATAAGACATACCTTCTCCATCCAGTGAGCTCCTTGTTCCTCGCCTTCACCGCAAACCAGGAACTGCTCAGCGCACACCTACACACAAATAAATGTTAAAAGTCTATACAGAAATATCTAGTAATTTTACTATACTTTAACAGTCGAACATTAAGACAATGGAGAAAAACATCATAGTTGCCTTCATTGAAGATCAGTAGTTGCTCTCAACTTTATTGATTCACTGCATTTTACCGTTTGATATAAAAACTTTGGACCTGACTTCATTCAACATTTAATATACAATAAACTTCATCAGCATTAAAACTTAACTTGCATCATTAAATACTATATACTGTACTTGCCTTTCTTATCTCGTCTTTCAATCCAGTCATCTGGGCACGCGTGTACTCGATGCCTGGGAATACATCAGACAACAGGGAGAAGAGCAATGGAATGTCCTCTGCTACAAGCTTGGGTACCATTGTTTCACACACACTCTGGATCAAAATCTGTTGGCAGAGGATTAGCTTCAGAATATGCTTCATGTTCTAAGTTGATTCTAGTTACTCGTGCAAGTAGAATGCTCAGTGAGGCAACGAAGCAAGATATTAAATCGATTCCACAAATGGCATCAGTAAGATTATACAATTACTCGATTAAAAACCAACCTCTTGTTCAGGAAGGTTCTCGGCAATAGTTCCTTCATCAATTATCGCGTCTTCACGACTTCTGAGATCCTCCTTAATTCGCTGAATGCGGTCACGCTTCACATTACCAGCAGACACCAGCACTGACTTCAAGGCACGTAAACCGAAATCATAATGCGACTGATTGGACAGCTGTTCATCACACAGCCTGTGCAATAAATAATGATCAGCAGTCAGAGAAAGATAGGCGAAGGAAGGGTATGGGCGAGGGGTAAAAAAGATAATGGGGAAGAGGGAGAGAGAGGGCTTCACATAAGAAACAAATTTGCTCACAAAAAAGGGAGGTAGAGATAGGTGAGAGCAGAGGGGCAGAGAGCAAGAGAATAAGCCATGTGTAAACATGAAGATCTCAAATAAAGGTAAACGAGAAAATTTTTCAAGTAAACAAAATTAGGTCTTTGATGTAATTAAACACTGCTTTCAGGGTAGATTCTTGTCTTCCTGATCTTCAGCACTAGAACCATTAGGCCTCATCATTCCAGACTTCCACAGGTCTATCAGAATGAGATCCTGGTAGGCCTGCTCTAAGGAGCCTGGTACAATTTGAAGGCTTAGAGGTAGGTACCAGTACTAAAGTTCAGGGGAATGATTGAAGGAACAGCCAAGAAAATATTTGTAAGGCATTAGTTATGTAGAGTGACTACCAAAACCATTACTTACTTAAAGAATGGAACAATTTTGCTGGCAAGCTTTTCAGCAGATCTGAAGCCTTGACTGAAGAGCATCACTTCAGCAATAAGTTGTCTGTCGGGTTTAGTCATGGCAAGGGAACGGAAGAGCTTCTTCAGGTTATCAGGAAGGTTTGAGCGGCCGGCATAGCCAGGGTTCATGGTGATGAAGATGGCCATATCAGTTGAAACCTTGACTTGCTTGCCCACCAGCTCAACAGTCAACACTATTGGTAAAGGAAACCATTAATTAAAAGAAAGTCCATCACTTTTCAAATGGACATTGATATAAAAAAAATTGACATCAAAATGCTTGCTTTAAACATCAGATACCTTGCTAATTACAATTATTTACAAATGAAATTCATTGCAACAAACCCTGAGATCCAGTCTTCTCTCCAGCTTTCTCCTTTAGTGCCTCCTGTATGGTCTGCACTTGCTGGGACACAGCCGACAACATTCTCTCCTCCAAACGGTTGAACTCATCAAAGCACCCCCATGCCCCAACCTGCCACATTAAATATACAATATGCATCAATTATTTCAAACCAAATGTATTCTAATATTACAAATAATACACGAGCAAATACTTTAAAGTATCCTAATACCACGGATCTTTACCTGGCAGAGTCCAACAAAGATACGACCCATTGCTTGGAAGTCAAATGTCTCGTCACAGTTGAAGACTAGCACGAAGCGCCCTAACTGGTTACCAAGTGCCTTAACTGATTCCGTTTTACCTGTGCCAGCAGGTCCTGTAGATAAATGAAAATCATGTTAAAAGCTTCCAAAGATATAATTAAAAACCACCATTTCACCTAGGTACCAAAACTATATAAAAATGATTTTCAGGCATTTCAATATGGCCCTTGAGGTTATCTTGAGATGATTTTCAGGGCTTTAGTGTCCCCGCGGCCCAGTCCTCGACCAAGCCTCCACCCCCAGGAAGCAGCCTGTGACAGCTGACTAACACCCAGGTACCTATTTTACTGCTAGGTAACAGGGGCATGGGGTGAAAGAAACTCTGCCCATTGTTTCTCGCCGGCGCCCGGGATCGAACCCGGGACCACAGGATCACAAGTCCAGCGTGCTGTCCGCTCGGCCGACCGGCTCCCTCTTAAGTTCAAATGTCTAACAGTATAACAAAAAGCTGTATAAATATGTACAGTGCAACAAAATCTATATCAGGTGAAGAAAACAACCCTTTGGCCTTTGTTCCACCGACCCTAGAAATGTATATACCGTAGTTTCAAAGCACCCCATCAAAAATTATGACTAGATTAAGTACAACTGGGTAAGAAAATTACAACCAACATGCAAAACTTACCAAAGGGTGAGCCTCCCAAGCGTGCTTCAAGAGCTTGTGTCATTGTGAGATAGCAACGGTCTGTTAATGGTGTCTGAACAAGTTTGTCCTGTACTCCCAAATATTCAAATCCATAGTTGAACTTGGCATTGGCCATATGGATGCTCAACTGCTTCAGGGGATCGCCTTGCTTGGGGTCAAAGTAGAATCGCATCTGGCACAGCCAATCAAATGACTTTGGATTCACCACTTTATTCTTAATCAGGTTCCTGGTTACCGTCCTCTTATGAACAAATTCACTGATCTGGAAAATAAATAAAATTACTCGAGAACAGTACAGTAATACAATTAATTTATAAAACTATGATTCAAGTTGATATCCAATGTGAATTCACAATAATTGCACTCTAGCACTGAATTTTCAACAGTTTACTTTATTCAACCTGTTAGCACAAACTCAAAGGGCAAAGCAAAATACTATGCTAGAAGTGATGACTAAGAACTTTCAAAAGCAAAATCCTCATCCTTGGGAATGTCTGATGACTTTCTATGACTTTGTATGATAAACTTACAGTACATACAGTATAAACAAATTCCATATACTGTACCAAAGTTGCCCTTCATCTCCGAATAAAATATATGGAAGTAACTGTATTTCACTGTACAGTCTGACAAATTGATATAGATATATACTGTACTCTTAAATAATGCCACATACAAAGAAATTAAAAATTACGCAGACAATCGACTCCAGGATTGGAGTCTAGATCATCGTCACTTCAAACCCCCCCCACTAGAAATTGGTCAACAAAGTTACTAAGCACATGAAGAGTCTCATAATTGCAACTGACCAGGTGCTCCAACTTCTTACGGCGCAGGAGAGGCTGTTCCTGGAGAACAGAGTCGGCCAATACATTCAGTGTCGCTTCCACCTGTACCAGGGCTTGTTGCATGGGGCCCATGTCGCCATTAGCGGCAGCAGCCAAACCAGCTTCAACCTACAACATTAAAAGTGTGCTTTTATTTTGTGTTCATGTGATATTTGGCATTATTAAATAGCAATGCCGTACTACATGTGAGGAATAATAAAACCATAATAATTCATGGATTAAATCAAAGTATCCCACAACTTTTTCTCATGAAAATCTTTTCAATAAACCCAGTCTACCATCCAGCTCATTGTTATGTTTAGAATACATGAAATACAATGATTTAACAATTTGTTCCATACTACTATAATGCCTTATTACTCACTGCACACCCTGATTCAAAATTTATTTTTATCATTGACTCCTTTATTTTCCATTGCATTTAATCTCTGCTATGCATTTTGATTAAAACAATAGAACACACTTTTGTGCCAATGATGATACCTAAATAAATTTGCAATATAAAAATATTCTATGCCATTTCATTAATAAACATCGAAATCAAGTCTTGCAGGAATTTACTGCTCGTTCTCTAATTTCTTAGCAAACTGGAATTATTGTTACATCTGACTTTCAACAAACTGTGATGGAGACTCATTTGTTGGTATAGTATAGTTTAAGCTCTATAGTGCCAAATTAAACTTACCCCCAAAACAATTTCCTAGGAATATTATCTAAACTCCAAACATATGCTTTGCTACATCAAATAATAATTTGAAGACAATAATGTTCTCTCTCTCTCTCCTATACTAATGTTTCGGCTTCAGTATTTTATTAGGACCTGCACTCTTAAGCATTATCCCGTCGCCACCACACCGTTAGCAACTCTCTGGCCCAAGGCCGAGCACAAACCAGTTGATTAGTCAGCTCTTTCAACCACATTCCATCACTAATACTATGATTTTCCATATCAATCCTCCCTTTCTTTATACTTATCCTAACAATATTAATTTCTTTTACTGTGCTTTATATTATTTACCTCTTCCATGTACTACTTTTTCAATTCTAGGATAATCACATTTGTTATGTTTTTCCTTGGTGTTCTACACAAATACTGAGGATTAGGTCTACCAGTGCAGAATTAAAGTATTTAAAATCCCCTCAATATTATTTCCCTATTACCTAGAATATTGCTTCTAATCAAGTTTCTAAATGGTAGCTTATAAGTAATTTCACAGCCAAGTAGCTTTCATCATTCCTCCTACTTGAAACTATTTTAACAACGAACCCACCTCTTCACTCCAAGAAATCTGTGCAGCCAGTACAACAAGTTGTGCTTGATACTTGTCACACCACTTTAGGTAATTTTGCGTGTCAATAGGACCATGTTTAAACTGCTTGATGTCTGCAACAGCAGATGCTAAATTCTGTGCAGTGTCATACGCATCTCGTGTTCAACTTGCTTAGCCACTCATTGATCTTTGGGTAGTCCACTGTTGAAACCACCTTGTTGAATGGTACCTAAGAGAGAATGAGTATTTTAATTATTACATGTTTAGACACAAATATTGACAAGATTTGTTGAAGTTTCTTCACAAAAATAGCTTCAATCATATCACTAGTGAATATATCCAGGCCCAACACTACGTAATAATTACCATTTCACCTTCCCGGGAAGCAATAACCAGTGACGATGGTTTCAGTTTCATCAAGGTTGATTGCAGTGACGCCAGCGAACATCTTCTTAAAGTGCTTCTGCAGACGTGGAATGTTCTTGCTGTTGCCGATGATCTCCAGCAGATCTTCATCTCCCACAAAGTAGAATCTGTATCAAGTTATTTGTACATGTCAACATGTTGACTGGTAAGATTGCAAATTCACAAATACCCAAATGTTATCTGCATTATATTTGGAATGATCCAAACCAGGCATTCTTCAACTGCATGAGGGAGACTGAGGCAGGCATACATGGTGTCCTATGCTAGGATATCTCTTGCTGTAAACAAAATGAAATGATACAAACTGAAATGATCTCACCAGTCGAGTGACGGTCGTGAGGCGGGACGAAAGAGATAAAGCTCAACCCTCGCAAGCACAACTAGGCGAGTACAGTTAAACATTAAACAATGACATTACTCACATACCATGGTATCAAAACACTAGTGACGTAACAGTGAGACATGTTTGACTGATGGCATTATGACAATACTAACAAAGTCATGGTAACAATACAATTTAAACGCTAATTCTTGAAATTGTGAAGTGCAGTCCACAGTCTGAGAGAACACAATGACGTCATTATAAACTACCTTTGAGCACAATTTAAAAGTATCGGCAACCATCAATATTTTTAAATAAAAATTTATCTTCCCAAGGCCACAAAAATTACCATCTCGTACAAAAATAAAATACACATGATATTTTGTTCTGAGCAGTGCAAGGATTAAATTAAATACTTTTACACACACATTAACAATTTTCCTATTAGTGGGAAGTGATAGCATCACATGATGAACTACTGTGTAACAATATACTGTCTCCACTCGATCATCCGGACTATATGGGAAGGACCCCCACCGGATTATCACGTTTTTCGGATAATGGTACTTTTTCACCTACGAGTCCAAAAGTGACCATTTCCAACAATTTTTATACTACAAACAACATAATTTGAATTGCCTTGCCACATATAATTATTAGATATTCAACTAGAAACCTCAACTTACCTTGTTGGTGTTCGTCTTCTTGATTGATGCCACACATCTTGAAGTTAAGAATTGTTAACAATTTACGTAACCTATACTAACACAACACTAAAATTAACACTTAAAATTACTGTACAGTTCATTAAGCAAAGTTAGTTTTGACTGCCAGCTGCTGAAGCCTCACTGGTTGAAGGTGCTTGGCTTGCCTGTGAGGCCTCACTTGTTGAAGGCGCTTGGCTAGCTCTGTGGCGCCTCACTTGTTGAAGGCGCTTGGCTAGCCCTGTGGCGCCTCACTTGTGGAAGGCGCTTGGCTTGCCTGTGGCGCCTCACTGGTTGAAGGCATTTGGCTGCCTGTGACGCCTCACTGGTTGAACAACACGTAACTTGTCTTTAATTGCCAGGACAACCTTCTTCCTCTTAACACCTCCAGAACGATTGATGCTGCTACCAGACATAGTCTTGGCCAAAAATGTTTAAAGTTACTATGAAAATAAAAAAGATATTTAAAAAAATATTTCACTAATGGCGCAGCACTGTGACGCCTCACTCGTTGAGGTGTATAACAGTAACTTGTCTTTAATTGTTAGGACAACTTTCTTCCTCTTAACACCTCCAGAACGATTGATGCTGCTACCAGACATAGTCTTGGCCAAAAATGTTTAAAGTTACTATGAAAATAAAAAAGTTATTTAAAAAATATTTCACTAATGGCGCAGCACTGTGTATAACACGAGGGACGGACGCACATGGGTTGACCAGTGTTGGACGGGTCCACTTGGCGTGGGGCAGCTATAGCACCTTACGTAGGCTGCCAGGAGAATATTTTTTAAGGAAACTTCAGCCTGTGCACATTGCTTTTAGAAAACTTATTTATTTGTTATTACATAATTACTAGTACTTATTTCATTTGTTTCTGGCTATGATTAATTGTTCTAAAATTAATGGTAATTCCTGTACCCAGGTGGTCCCTCCCGACGCTCTCCTCCCACCCTCCCGACACCACCCACCCACCCCACCCCCTCCTACACCATGCGCCTCGAGTCACGGGCAGACGGGATTAATACCGTATGGCCCGCCTCATGTTTTCATATACGGAAAAAGACTCGATCATCCGGGCAACTGACCGGATAGTGTAATTTCGGCAGGACATTAACCGGGCCCCAAAATTTTATCCGTCCAAACTCTCGTTAATCCGGTTCCTGTGGCTATTTTGGCCGGATATTGTGATAACTTTATCCGATTGCGATTTTGGCCGTATAAAGGCGTTTTTCGGATGTTCGAATCCCGGATAATCGCGGGGTTACAGTACTACGAGGAAATTAGTAGGAGCCGTGAAGAAGGTTCAAACCTATACTCAAGAGTACTTACTCCCAAACAAATGTCTTGGACCACTACAACACAACATGGTCAAAAGTATTGCAACTAGGGATTCAACTGAATCCTCTAGGGTTCCTGAGCCTTCCACTGAAGCCTAATCAGGATTTCATATAATGCTTCCATGCATTCTGGTCTGTAGTCTAAGAATTCTTCCTCCAACACTCCTCTTCAAATGCACTAAGAAATAAAATTAACGTGAAGCACCAACGAAAAAAATCAGAGAGAGCCATGAAGAAAATTAGAACCTATGCTCTGCGTACTCCAAACAAATGCCTTAGGCCACTACACCACGACACGGCCAAAAGCATTGCAACACCACTGCTAGACTAGTTTTGTTGCACCATGTGCAACACAGTAGCACATGGTACTGTGCAATCACCTTTTTTAAGAGGCTTGGTAATATTGAAGGCTTTTAGAATATCAGTACACACACTTTTCTAAAAAAAACTATCAACTAATATTTTGTAATTATTCTATTATATTCACCACAGTGCAATAAATATGAAAGGGAAATGCTGACAAAATACGTTACCCTTTTGATTTCGAACCTTACCTTGGGAATGAGGATCTCTCCCGCTCCAAGTATTCACCAAGAGCCTTCTGAATCTTGCCCAAAAGATCTGCCAAGCGTTCTAAGGACCGCTGAACACCTTGAATATTCAGCACATCCATCACCATTGGAGATTTGCTGACCTTCTTCATCAAGTTCAGGAATTCTGTGCTATTAGCATAGAAAATATGAAAATTAACATTAAAAGGCTATTTAGTTAGCACAACAGATTAAAGATGGAGAGAAAAAACACTCGCCAAACTGTGAACACATGCATTTGTGTATCATCACGTGGAATTTTAAAATGCACACCGAGTATGATTCAGAGTTAGATTTAGCAAATTCATCAGTTTACAAAATGTGTAAGATGATAAAACCTAATTTAAAAATAATTTTAAGCCTTTTTTAGTCAGCTTGGATTAAAAAGTAAATCAAGAGTAATAGAAATTCATATACACAAGTCATTTTCAACATTACAGTACTGTACTAGTACTATATCCTGAAGACCAAAGTAAGGCATTCATTATACAAACTTACCTAATACTGCCAAAGCGTGATGTCTCCACTGGCAAGAGAGCTTTGATGTCTGAAGAACCAGAGAAGATGCCTTCAAGATATACCCAGCGTCGCTGAACATCAATCCACACATCAAACACCGCATTAATGCGATTGAGCTTTTCTTCCCAAGTGAGCGCTTCTTCCTCAAACTCTCTGTAGTATGGAGACAGTTTCATGGCCGCCACAGAATTGATGTGTTCCTTGACTTTGTTGAAGAGGTCATCCCAGCCTCGAATAAGTTTGCACTTATTCTGGTAGTTGATGAGGTCTAGCTCATAACTCTGCCATGATTCCCGCACTTGTTTCAGGAACTCTTCTAAGGCCATTTCTCCTTGAGCAGTGATGATCACATTCTTTATGACAGGTTCATTCTTCATTAGGTCAACATCCCACACTTGACCCAAAGTAAGGTCACTCAACACCCAGTTGACATGCAACTGCTTCATCAATGTCTTCCAATGCCGCTCCTTGAGGGCATCACTCTTCAACTCTACAATGGTCATGTTCACCTTGGTGTAACCCTGCAAAAGCCTCTTTACAAACTCGTAGCTTGAATACTGACGCAACCTAGCAGGCAAGTCCTTCAACTGAGTCAGCAAGTGATCTAGCTGGGCCCGAAGCTTACGAGGTTGTACCGACAGCCAAGGCTTCTCCTTCATTTCGTCAATCTGCTCCCATATCTTGGCCAACTCAGCCCAGACACCTTTCAGGTCTTGGAGTTCCTCAAATGCCACTGTCATTCTGTCTTCAGATGTATTAAGAGCACCTGGCTCTTGTAGTTCCAAAGCTTCCTTAGCCTTGGCAACATTGTCACGATCATCCTTCAGTCGTGTAAACTTACTTTCATACAACGTGAGACGTTGCAGAGCTTCATCAGGTCGCAAGTGTCCTTCTACAGGCTTTCCGTGCTCCCAGTCTCCCAGGAAATCATTTGTTCTCGATTCCACAGCTTTGTCCTCGGCAACAATCTTAAGCTGCAGCGAAGCCACCTGTGTCTGAATGCTTGAATCTTTACGTCTGATGATCTCATTAAAGGCACCCCATTCACCCTCAATGTTGTCAACATGAAGCCACTGGTTTGGGAACTGGAATCTTTGGCGCTCCAAGATACGCTGACCCTCTTTGTACATGTCGACATGCTTCTCCCAAGATTTCATCTTGCGTTTCAGTGACTGTACATAGGTGATGAGTGTCACAGCATCAGAGGTACTAGCTGCATCAATACTCTGTTGTTCTAATTCACTTCTGCTCTTTGATACCTGTAAGAAGTCAGGATGTTATGGTAGAATAAAACTGATGTACAAACTTTCCATAAATACTAATTCATGTTTTAATGACACTCCATTATAATTTGAAATATTTATAAATATAAAAATCTACATTCATATATTAGTTTTCTTCAAGTAATTTTAAGCACAAAATTCACATCACCCAAAATGTTATCATTTTGGGTGATGTTATCATATGTTATCATAACATTATTGCAATATCAATACAGCATTGTAATTACTGTATAATAGTAATAATATAACTGAAAAATCTGACTATGGAAAATACCGATGCAAACAATGCACGATATTGATGAATAATAAATAATTTACATGAACCACAATCATTCCCATTTTAAGAAAATCACGAAGCATAATACCGAATAATACGATACAAATGAGTATATAAAGTTATACTTCCTTACTTGAGCATGGAAGTGTGTCATCTCTTGACCAAGTAGTTGACCAAACTTGCTGAGGACATCCTTATGCCACGAATCGTACTTCAGAGAGACCTTGCTCTGAACTTTGGTGTAGTCCACCACTATGGGACCAAAGCTGCGTCGTGTATCCGAAGTATCGAAGGTTGTTCGGCACTGTTTGATGTCTTGCAAGAGCTTCATCCACCTGTGACCAAGCATTTATGCTAATGTCAGGAGTCATTATTTCTTTCATTTAAATTACTTAAAACAGTTACATAAAATAAAATTCTCTATTTCAGAACAATCATGGACCTATTTCTGAATATAAAAAAACCTTGGTCAATGTATATAAAACATGAGCAAAATTATTCAAATCTTATCAATATGATGGCTCATTTATGGCTCATAAAATCCCCATTTCCTATCAATATGATGGCTCGCCCTAGAGCAGTGTTTCCTGCACAGTACATACCTGGCATTAGTTCCTGCTCTTTACCCAATACAATCAACCAGTTGATTGACAATTGAGAGGTGGGACCAAAGAGCCAAAGCTCAACCCCCACAAGCACAAATAAGTGAGTAGATCTGTTGAAACCAAATCCCAAAACTAACTTTGCAACATCATCTCCAAGCTGTCCATAGAGGTGGTCAGGCTGCAAATCCCAGAGAGCTTGATACTGAAGCCACTCCTTCACGTAGTTGGACACCTCAAACACCACCATGTCTACAGCACGATAAGCAGCCTTGATGTAGACGTGTTCATCAGGAAGCTTAATGAGCAAATTCCTGTACACCTGAGCAGTTGGACGATCTAAGCCAACCTGTGAATAATCCAGTCAACATTATCCCACCATATCCAGCAGCTATATAATGTATGCTACCAATTATGCAACGAAACACTTTCACGTTGCCAGTGTAATATTTCCCAAGCCCCTAAATGTATAAAGGCAGGAACAGGTAGGCCAAGCACAGAACATGAATGTTTATAACAGTAAGTTTGAAAATTATTTTTGTAGACATGCTATTCTTTTACATGTACTGTTAATAATTGTTTGCTTTATTATTTCTTGATAAAACAAGGAATTGCATACTGTAATAATTATGTGCCCAACTCCTACCACCGAAGTGAACTTGCCATTGGCATAAAAGTAGAGCTCTGAACATTACATTTGATCAACATTCTATACAAGTACAGCTGTTTAATGTTGTATGGTGACCAGACCACACACTAGAAGGTGAAGGGACGACGACGTTTCGGTCCGTCCTGGACCATTCTCAAGTTGATTCACTTGAGAGTCGATTCACAATCGACTTGAGAATGGTCCATGACGGACCGAAACATCGTCGTCCCTTCACCTTCTAGTGTGTGGTCTGGTCAACATACTTTAGCCACATTACTGTGACTCCTCGCCTGCATGTTGTATGGATTTTTTTTTTTTAATTTAAATGCATTAACTTTTTGTCTCGCTGGAAGAGAATTTAGGCCAAGAGAAATACAAATACAACTGAAGGATTCAGTTGTGGCCTATAATCATTGAACAGGTTGCATCACAAAACTCCAGACATAGCTAGCCCCATGTTCATGATAAGTATAAATATAAAATCCACAAAATGACGTTTGAAATACAATAGTAAACTATACTTTCTAAGTGCATTATAGCTCATCAAAATATGCACAAAACCATGTTCTACTATTTGAACTTTTAAAAGCACAGTATATATATTTGGCCAAAAATGGGAAAAAAAAAACCTGCTAGAAGGCTACTTTGCTGCATGAATGTGAATTGATTCAGTCAAGATTCACTGCAGAAAAACGAGTCTTATAAATGGCTGCTATATTTTAGACGCAGAGGACTTCAGACAATCTAAAATTACCATGTAACAAAAAAATAAATAAATAAATAAATAAAATCATTTAGTAAATTAATTTGTCCTAACCAATATTGAGAAAATCCAAAACAATTTTGCATCTAATAATGTTTTGTTCTAAAGAATTAATATTGTAATACCAAAAGATATGTAACCGTTCATGACCCATTAATGTAAAAAATAATTCCATGCCAAAACAAATAAAGACCCTCAGCAATTTGATGTAATAATTATTCACATACCTGGTAGCGTGTGCTCTGATTATTCACATACCTGGTAGCGTGTGCTCTGATTATTCACATACCTGGTAGCGTGTGCTCTGATTATTCACATACCTGGCAGCGTGTGCTCTGATTATTCACATACCTGGTAGCGTGTGCTCTAATTATTCACATACCTGGNGACAATAGACAAACACAAAATGTTCTTGCTAATAAGAATCTAAGAATCTAGGTCCAAATTTGATGATTGATACCCAGTTCCTTCAGCAAATTGGTTCCCATAACATTCCAAGTTGTGCAGATTTAACAAGTTATTTTTACTGATCATTTACTGTGCAAGTTACATTCCACATTAAAATTACTGTGAAATTACAAAATATGATACTGGCTCTGTTTTTCATTTATAAAATTCTTGTAATGAAGAGTACAGTACAATTGTTTTGTATAAACAATGCAGCAGCAGTGATTGTGGAGCTAATGCTTGGCAGCTATTTCAGCAACTGTGCTTGTCTTAAAGAGCAAAACAAGTTTCAAAGCCAAGAGGTAACTTTAGAAAAACATGTAGGAACTAAATAACTCCTACCAGTTGACTTGATTACAGTTTCTCTATTAAATAAATGGCTGCAAGGACAAGCCAGACCTCCACCAAGCTAAGAAAGTGCACCAAGCAGGGAACTTGAGTCAGGATGGGCAAAGGTGAGAGCAGGCACTGTAGGGCCAGACCACCCTCCCTAGGAACACACCTAGGCCAGCATTGCCCTTACCTTCTCACACCAGCCCTCCCCAGGGTAACTCCCCTTTGGCAGACATGGGGGTAAAGTCATATGTAAATCAACAGGTATGCACCAAAAAAAATCATCAAATGCTATATAATCATGAAAAGTTTCCAGTGGTTAACAACAAGATGACAACCTGTCATATCACAGTCAAATCAAAAACACTTGTCATGATTCAAGCAGTAATTTATAATGATTTTCATAGGGTGCCTTTAAAAAGTTGGCACACCCATAAAAAGACAATATTGGGAGCCAAATATTTCAATGACACATACATACATCAAGGCACTGATTAGGTCATTGTGATATGCTAACTACAAAAAATTAATCCGAGTGCTACAGTTTAAAGAAAGTGACTACAATGGATACATTTTTAATTTTTTTGGGGGGGAGGCATGGGAGGGGGAAGTTAAATTTGAAGAATACGCAGTGTTGCAACGAATTATCAACACAGAAAACAGACACTGGGGGGATGGGGGATTTTGATTTGTAAATATGCCATTATGTCAAGCAATAATGATGTTAATGCAAAAAGAGCACAAATTATAAACTTCTAATATCTACACTATTTCCCTCAAAATTTAATCACAGAACAGCATCCCTCTTACCCTTGAAATTATTGACTTGCATAGAGAAAACTCAACTGTACAGTTCCCCCCAATTTGCACAAGCATATTATCTTACTGTTTTAATATTTGATTGCCTAAGTGTATACCTTTATTTGATATCATTCCTGTCCAATTAAATAATTAATTTGTTGAATAAACACGATGGCATGGAGCAATTGATGCAGGGGCACCACCCACATCTCAATAGTGCCCAATACAGACATATGCATCCAGCACCAAGGAGCGGTCGGGGAGCGGACAGCACGCTGGACTTGTGATCCTGTGGTCCTGGGTTCGATCCCAGGCGCCGGCGAGAAACAAAGAGCATAGTTTCTTTCACCCTATGCCCCTGTTACCTAGCAGTAAAATAGGTACCTGGGTGTTAGTCAGCTGTCACGGGCTGCTTCCTGGGGGTGGAGGCCTGGTCGAGGACCGGGCCGCGGGGACACTAAAAAGCCCCGAAATCATCTCAAGATAACCAACATTGAGAAGCTCAGTCTTGCCTTTTATTAAGAATACAGTGTTCAGTGGGTCTGCAGAATTTGTACTTTGTTGCACCCTATCTATGATTTCAAGTAAAAATGAGTGCTTCTAAGAGGAAAGCCAAAACACTGTGGGGAGACTAAACTAGGAATAAACTTCCAAATATTACATTTTAATAATGTGGATGGAAAGCTGTGTGTTTAATTTCCAAAACTGTTGCAGTGCTACAGAAATACAACTTAAAATTGCCACCGAGACCAAGCACATTAGTTAATATAAATATTATGACTTTGCATCTATATGAAGTGTAAGGCCCATGAACTGAACTACCATTCATAAAGTTGCCCATTGGCTAATAATAATTGCCCATCCTGGCCTTGAGCAAAATATATTATGTGGGAGAATCATAACATCTCTACCTTTCTCTTCACTCTAAAGTACTATACATTTCAAGTTTAAAATCAATGCGACAAGGCATTTGACATATATAACCTAGAGGAAAATTTGGCAGGGAAAGGTGGGGAGGCCACCAAAAGATATCCCTACCACAATACCTAATTACTACTAACAGAATACTCCAGGATGTACTGTAGATATTGCTGACAAATTCTAACTGTTTATCTTGAGAATCTTGAGAGAATTCTAACTGTTTATAAGAGGGGAGCAAAACTAAGTCACAGGGATGAAAGTAACATGCAGATTAGCCGAGGATGTCATCAGATACATTTCAATTTGAGAGACGCGAGACAAACATTTCTATTTGAGAGAAAATCGAGACGACCAATAAGCAAGAAATGACCGATTCCTTACAAGCCTCAAGAACAGGAATGATAAGACACTAACCACGAACAAACCCCCCTTCAATCCCACACCAAAGTCAGAGCTCAACCCTCCGCAAGCACGCAAAACCCTTCAACGCAAAAAGTTGTCCACTGTTATGTGGACAATCAAAAAATATTGGTGTAATGATAATACACGCACAAGTGGCAATATGATCACAACAATGGGATGCCGGTCTTAGAAACTTGTGTAAGGAGTCATTCAGGACTTTGTATACCACATGTCAGACCAATCCTGGAGTATGCAGCTCCAGCATGGTATCCGTATCTAATTAAACATAAAACGAAGTTATGAGAATCTTCAGAGGTACACTCCAGACTGAGAGGGGTATGAGCTACACGGAAACACTACTGGAATTGAACCTAACGTCACTAAAAGACACAAGAGTTAGGGGAGACGTGATTACCATTTACAAGATTCTCCGGAATTGACAGGGTAGACAAATTATTTAGCATGGGTGGTACTGTACACGTACGAGGCGACACAGGTAGAAACTTAGTACTCATATGAGCCAAAAAAAAATATATATTAGAAAACAAGTTTCCACTGCCAGTAGTTAACAAATGGAATGCATTAGGCAGTGTAGAGGCAGACTCCATACACAATTTCAAATGTAGATATAAGAGCCCAATAGGCTAAGGACACCAGTTGATTGATGGTCAAATGGCAGGACCAAAGAGCAGAAGCTCAACCCCCCAAGCACAACTAGGCAAATAATGAATAGAACAAACAGACAAGTTAGAGGATTTTTTTAAGAAATACATGCAGCGAGTGTAATTAAGTGTAATTAACTTTGAAAAAGGTGGTGAAAGCAACCATAATTAACAGTTTCAAAAGCAACCAGAAGGGAACTGGAACATCAAGAGAGAGAAAGCACATCTGCATAAAACTAGTCTTCCATACTGTTCTACCATAGCTGCTTTATACTTCACCTTGCCATCATCTTGTGTTCCCTAGTCCATAAAGATATTACATATCCAATCTTCTAAAAACTTATAGTACCTACGGCAACTGTGACCAAATAAACACCATATGGAAGGGGGTAATAAATCCCCGACGACACCATAAATATGACTATCGACTCTTCAAATCCTCAACCAACCTCGCCCTTCTACACATGCTAAAATGCATTTGTATTTTCATCCCTTGAGCAGCCTATAAATCCACACCAATATCTAGATTTAACCCAAATACCTAGTCAACCAATCAGCATTTAAATAAAGCCTACTCTCAGGCAAGGTTTAAGAAATTAGATTTTCATGGTACCGACTTTGCACGATTTATGTACCAAACAATGAAATAACTTTCCTTGCAACAACAAATACACCGTGAGCATGACCAAGCGCGACATATGGCAAATACAATTCATTTAGCACAATTGAATGGATTATTTTTGTTGTCACTTCCTTTATATTTTACTACTCGATAGTTTTAGTTTGAATGATAAAATGTAATCTCAAAGATATTAAAATAATATTTATGTATACATGTACAGCATACGCAAGCATGTACATACATGAACAAATCCACAAGGGCCGTGACGAGGATTCGAACCTGCGTCCGGGAGCATTTGTGGATTTATTCATTTGATGCATCACTTAGTGTGATCTGTGTGTAATGTACATACATGCTTACATACACAATATACGTACAGGAAATGTAAAATATAAAATGTTATATATTAATTGGAAAGCTAAATTCTACACAAACATTCCATGTGAAAGAGTGTTACTAATGCTTCAATATCAATTTTAAAACCAATTAAATCACTAGAAAAACACACTACATCACAATGCATTACAAGTAGACTAGTTATTATTGAAGTTATAACTCATTTTAGAAATCGGTCTTGCTAAATAAATCCTAAGCTACTATTTTTGTTGAATTATAGATATACTTGTAGGTAGGTCATTCATCATAATTATAAAATACAGTATTTTGAATTTCATTGCTTTAGAGGCAAGAATTAATCATTAAAATCACAGCTCAATGAAGTACCGCACTTACTTTGACTATAATAAATTTATTAAAGCAACAACTGTTATTTCCATTAATACCAATTCTAAACAAAATTCATAATCTATTGACAAGCAATAGGTGATCTGGTATGATTAAATCACGGAGGTAATATTTTCCCCAATACTGTAAACAACAGCTGTATTGCTACTGTTGGAATACACCTACATTTTATAAATGTTATGAAAGACCTAGACAACATTCCAATAAAATATTTTCCATAGAAATTTGTCAAAGTGTTAATTTGCTTCTCTTTCTCAATTGGCATTATCCTGAAGCTTTTCCTAATCCATGTTTAACTTATTTCATTAGTGGCAAGCAAGTACAATAGTCATTATCCCATTTATTTACCTGCTTTCCTGACAAAGAATCTTGAGTTAATCATTAAGTAAATGAGAAGTTACCGCCTCACTGAAAACCTCGAAGCACACATGCCTCTCATCCGCACTAAAGTGAAGGACAACGAAATTATAGAATTTTCTTACAGATGTTGGATGAAAATAATACAAGGTAGGGATTTTTAGAGATAATTTAAGGCAAGATGAAAATGCTGCCATGAAAGAAGACAGTATAGAGGTAAATAGACCAATATTGAAAGGCAACCAATATCATGGTTGCCGACCGGGAGCCGGTCGGCCGAGCGGACAGCACACTGGACTTGTGATCCTGTGGTCCCGGGTTTGATCCCGGGTGCCGGCGAGAAACAATGGGCAGAGTTTCTTTCACCCTATGCCCCTGTTACCTAGCAGTAAAATAGGTACCTGGGTGTTAGCCAGCTGTCACGGGCTGCTTCCTGGGGGTGGAGGCCTGGTCGAGGACCGGGCCGCAGGGACACTAAAGCTCCGAAATCATCAAGATAACCTCAAGAAGCCAGTTTGGAAAAGTTAGTGAATAAAGTTTTAATAGACACCTGTCACCCAGTATACAAACGCTCCCTTACAAAAGCATTTAATTTCTGCATAAAAATATAACAAGATGGGCGCATTTGATCTCTCGATTATCGCTGCCCCTGAATCAACCGTAAGGTTATGTTAAATTTGCCTATGAAATATTATGCAGCATCTGCCATGTTAGTGGTTATAGAGAACCCAGGATAAAGTATACTGCACAAGTCTAATGCCTACACGATATGGTTTAACCATACGAGAAGCATTGACATAATATGAGTGAAAACAGCAAAACATTCATGTACAAATAAAAAGGAAAAATCTAATTCTGATCATTGTTAACAAAAAAAATTGTAATCAAACAACGAGAACATTACCATTATGCAGTTGCATTTTGTTCATGAAAAGTAGTATTACCAAAATACTATGCCAATGATAGTCAGAAACTAACCATACAGTGTAAATGCCCCTACACATCACGGTGAAATACTAAAATGAGAAGCCTTATGCTATAATTAGGTAGTGGGTCATAAAAGCAATTAGATACAGTAAAGGGAATTGGAATAGGTGATGGAATGTACGGGAAGAAATATTACTACTGTTGTCTGAGGATGGGAAAGGGACAATGACTTATACAATTCCAAATCTTTGGCTGCTTATTACTTGTATAATTTACTAGACCTAAAATATAAATTTTGAAAATTTTAACCACTCATATATTTCTTTTGAATTTATGGAAAAAGCTTACAGAATACTGACAAGAGATACATGGATGTGCAATAATACCCAATCCACTGTTTAGATAATCATGTAGGTGATACACGGGTAGTTCCTGTATATATGTTGAAATATACACATTACGAAAATTATGCCATTTTCCATATTTGATCTGAAACCAAGTTGTTTTGAGATGAATAATGCGGCTCCCAAACCGAGATGCTAAGTATGTCAAAGTAGTATATATAACTTGTATATAAACAAAAATGCCACTACCATATAATCTTAAAACTGGAATTACAAAAAATTATAAAACTAATATTTTAATCAAATTACAAGAATAGTATATTATGTATTAACACCATCTCTAATGATGTACAATAATTTCATGTGTTATAAATTTTACCAGACAGTTAATTTCAATGCTTTTTCTGTTCTATGATGTCCTTCATCTTTAAGAACATGAAACACATTTCACAAAATAATCTCTATCTATATATCTATATATATCTATCTATATATATCTATATCTCTATATATCAATCTATATATATCATATATCTCTATATATCATATCTATATATCTATATCATATAG
>WNGS01007182.1:1842117-1856593 GCA_020271785.1 Procambarus virginalis
ATATATATATATATCTATCTATATATCTCTATATCTATCTCTATATATCTATATATATATCTATATATCTATATCTATCTCTATATATCTATATCTATCTATATGATATAGATATATAGATTGATATATATAGATATAGATATAGATATATATATAGATAGATATCTATATATATATCTATATCTATCTATCTATCTATATCAATATATATCTATATCATTGATATATATAGATATCTATATCTCTATATCTATATTAGATAGATATATAGATAGATTATATATCTATATATATTTATATCATATAGATATATATATCTATCTATATATCTATATATATATCTATCTATATATCTATCTATATCTATATCTATAGATATATAGATATAGATATATATAGAGATGTATATATATATTTATGGATGTGTTCCAGATACCTTTTAGTCACTTTTTTCTCCACTCTCGATATAAACACCTGCCTAAACACTAAGAAGTCCCACACCTCTCCTGCCACAAGTGTATTGTATACAGCACATTTGTAAACTCACCAGTCATGTTTATAGGTCCTATGATACAAAATATATTCCAAAAACCCAGCATTAATATAATAAATTGCCTCTTTCTGGTAGAGCCCCAAGTGGTTCCCTGTAGCTATCTCAGATTACTCCAATCTACCAGTCTTTGAACAAATAGTGTAGTGGTAGTGGTAGTGCAAGCTACCAGTCTTTGTTCACATGGCCTACCACGGATCACAGCCAAAACTTCACTTCTTGGCGTGAGGTGTAGGTGGCAAGTGTCATTCTGCCATTTCACTGGGAAAGCATCCAGAAAGTTGGCAAAGCTTTACAGACAATTGCTGGCTTCACAAAACCACCCAAAAACTAAAATGCCAAATAACTCCCAAATAATACAATAGAAACGCACAACTAGCTAGAATCCAATAGTACCGAATGCCCGCACCAGGCGGCCCGGTGCAAAGTCCAACATAAGTAATCAGATTGGTTCAATAGCAGATAAATATCACAACATGGGAGTCACAGATCTCTACCAGAAAGAGGCATTTCATTACATTCAATGTTGGGCTACCGGGGGGAGCCCCATAGTGGCTCCCTACAGCTGAATAACCATAGGAGAGGCAGCAGGCCTAAGTCAAAGTAAAGACCAATGTCCAGGAAACATGCCCAACACAGGACTGAAGAGGACCAGGGATATTGACTAAATACCTGGCCATCATGACCCTGTTAGTCCACCAAAACCCCCAAGCCTGAATATCTGCCCAAGACATAGATAAGACTGCCGAGAATACAGCATATTTGTGAACAACATGGGTTCAGGGATAGACAGCAGGTTGGCTAGCCTTGACATTGCAAACAGCCTGAGAAACAAACAAGCCTTGGAACAGAGACTAAGGAGACTGGATCTATTCAAATAGCATCCACAGAAGCTGAGGCGGTGGCACACAGGTATCTTGAGATGATTTCGGGGCTTAATAACCCCACAGCCTGGTCCTTGACCAGGTCACGGGTAGTGACGAATCGCTGCCACCAGACAACAAATTATACAACCTCCAGCGGAATCAACCAAGTATCAATAACTAAAGGACCTCTCTGGAAGCTCAATGACTCATACTTCACCACAACAAGAGGAGACTGTTGCAAAAGAAGAAAATGCCAACAAGCCAAAAAATACAGAACTTTGAAAAAGAGCAAGAAGCTCACCAACCTGACACCTGGAGGCAAGAGCCAGCAAAAACACCACCTTAAAAAGGAATCTTGGATTAAAGGAGAAGATGTGAACCTAGGGAAAGAGAGGATCTAGGATCCTATCCAGGGGCCAAGACAGCTTTACGAGTGAACTGAAAATGAAAAAACTCAAGAAACCTTGTGTAACAACCAAGGAAGAATAAGTGCTAAAAGGCAACAGTAGCAGCTCCACTAGCAGTGCAAAATAAGCAGCTCAGTATTGGGATTGAAATCTCTATCAAAAAATAACAACAAAAAATAATGCCATATAAAATGAAATTGAAGGACGACAGCAGTTAGATGGAAAGAGGCGAAACGAGCACCAAGCTATGTCATACTGCTGCTTGGAAGACGAATGCAGGTGAGACACTAACAACTCGGCCACCTGTGGGCCATAAAAATGGCAATATACTGTACCTGCATCAGAAAGTCCAGATACAGAGGTCAAATTAGTAAGGAGTATTGCCAGAGCAATTCCCTGAAAGAGACAGCCACAGAAAAATGCCCAGGTTCAAATACAATGCTAGAAGAGCTGGAAGGCTGAGCAGGCCACCAAGGAGCCAGAAGGATCGCCCTCCCTGAGAACTAGTTTAGAAAGAGCCTGGAGCAAAAGCTGAACAGTGAGGGAAAAAATAAATGCACCCCATGTTAACCAATCCAGCCAGAGAGCATATACTGTGAGCCTTGCAACTGGGGAACAGCTTCCCATAGGATGGAAGGCATAGGCTCCACGCCACTGTGAAGAGAGCCACCTCAAGGCGACCCGAACATCGAGAGCCACTGGAAGGACACATTGTTAGTGGTCTATTCTGTGGAGAGGACATGGAACTGGGACAAATAGTCCACGAGTGTTGTAAACCTCCAGCACAAACTGCTCAGAGCTAAACCCCTAGAATCCAGAAGATGAGCCACCCGCAGCATCCATCACCACAGGAATAGGACCAAATAAACTCCCCCACAGTTCTGGCAGTGAACCACCGGGAAGCAGTTTTTTCCGGTGGATTCCAATCTTGCTCACTAACTTTCTGGATACTTTCCTGGTAAAATGGCAGAATGTCATTTGCTCCCTGTGCCTCATGTCAGGGGGGCCAGGTTTTGGCTCAAGCCATATGAACTCTTGCAACTGATGTGACTGGTAGGTTGAAGAGAATCAATGAAGCAATCTTGGTAGATCTTCAACCTACAATCTTGTAGGTTGAAGCAATCTTGGTAAGATAGCTACAACGAGCCACCAAGGGGCTCTCCCTGGGAAGTGCGTCAAATACCTGGAAACCTTGTGCCAACCTACGATAAGCAAAATCACATCAATGTGCTTATTACGTTTTGCTTTGAAGTGAAACTGTCAATTTTCATACATTCCAAAGTCGTGCATAACAAGGTCTGACTGTATGATAGATTTTTATCTTTGAAATGCATTGTTCCAATTTAAATTGTTGCTTGAATAGAATTGTTATAAAAGTACAGTAGCCGAGTAGATATTGTGCCATAATATATTTAGATTTATTCAGAGGAACAAATGTAATAATCTGTTGTAGCTAGTTTATTTCAGCCCATTTTCCCTATGCTAGTCATAGTGTACAAGCACTGTACAATAGATTTCCTGTGCTGCCCTGTGATATTTATTTAGGTTTTCAGTTAAGGAATCCTGTATTTTGTTTAAATAAAAAAAAAAAATCTTCAGTTGGTTTTTTATAATCAAGTTGAAATTATTTTGACTGTTACCAAACTTCTAGGTCACTGTTAATTTTCCTCATTACTATTTTTAAAAAGCTAATAATCAAATCGCAACAAACTCGTCTCTGAAGCCAGACATAATATATACATACTTAAGAAGGGGATCAAAGTTAAATTATTGTGGATCTCTTCGCATAATGAGCTGTAAGAACATGAGAACGTTGCCAAGCTTGTGGTAAATAAATACCTACATGAACTCTTAAATGAATTTGAAGAAAAGTGTAAACAGAAACTAGCAGATCCTTAGTTAATCCCAATGAAATGTCACTTGGATTACTCAACCTTGATGACTAGTAGACATCTGAACAACTGCTCTGCCCTGCCAGTATCTGCCGTAAGTCATGACAACTTGACCCATTGGGTCTTGATACGGCCGTCAGGCATTTCTATTCAATAGCACGAACTGTTGTGATGTCTGGTGCACTTATTGCTTGGGGTCACAGGGAAACTGATCATTTGTTTTGTGGCTGGTTCTGGGATTTGGTTAAAGACATGGTCAGTTCTCCAGCTGAGCTGCCAAATGAAAGTTACGTGATCTCAAACCAAACCCTTAATAAGTTTACACAAAATATTTTCCGAATCATTAATAGAATTTTTAATCTTGCTAAGAAGCTTTGTGACAAGGCCACTTAGGAAAAGAAACATGGTGCTTAGTGAATCTAGAACCTTGTTGACCAGACCACACACTAGACAGTCAAGGAACGACGACGTTTCGGTCCGTCCCGGACCATTCTCAACATACTTCAGCCATGTTATTGTGACAGTCTAGAACCTGTTTTACTTACCTGTGTGTTTCGAGTACACACGACCCTTTCTTCTTCTCGGGGACTATGTTTCCTGTTGCAGTGTACTTCCATTCTTGTTCAATATAGGTGAAAAGAACATTTTGGCAGTTCTATGCAACAATTTATATTTCATTTGCAAGAGAGGGAATATTTTTATGTAAATAAGAAATGTTTTAAACTATTTTTAATTATATGTATTTGGTTCTGGCTAAAAACAATAAAATGTGAAGTAGTCAATGTTTACAATAATTATAATTAAAGTACAATATTTTACACAATTTTAAATTCTCATTACATCAATATTCAATTGCCGATAAATTCTTTTAAAACAAATTTTTTCCTTGAGTAAGAAGCATCATGCTATTTAATTTTGGGTAATATGCAAAATGTTTAAACTTATCAGATGAAAAGCAACAATTTCCACTAATTTAATCCTCAATAGTTCAATATTTAAATTAACTCTGGCACTAAATCTAAGCAATAATATGAATTTAGTTAAGACTGACTGATGCCAGGAGTGCCACACCTCTCTCATAGAAGCTATGAGCGCTCTGGTTAGCAGCCACGTTGAGTTCCACGGTGAAGAGAATGTCACTCCTTGTGGCGTTAAGGTACACTGGCAGAGTTATCTTGTTGGTTTCGGTGACCTCAAGACGTACCCAGTGCAGGATAACCATGGGCAGATCTGTCATGATTGTTTGGGCAAGCTGCAGGGCATTGTTAACACACTCGGCACCTTGTAGCTTCAAGCCTGAAAGGAAACAATAAATCGTAACAGTCAAGAAGTTGTATGCAACCTCTTGAGTGTTGGCAGATTTGCGTTCTGAAGGCTCCGACCAGAACATGAATTTTGCATGTCAATCTCTATGCATCAACTATACTTATCAACTGTCGTGCATTTTTTTATACTGAATAACATTAAGCTACTTTTGATCAATAGAGTGTAATTATTACAGTAGTATTATTGTCAGTAGTAGTGTCTGACCAAACCACTCATCAGAAAATGTAGGAACGACAATGTTCCGGTTCGTTCTAGACCATTATCAAGTCATGTCATAATCTGTCATCACAGAACTTGACGACAACAAAATGGTCATCACCATTTGGTCCAGAATAGACCAAAATGTCACAATCTTAATTTTCTGATGTGTAGTTTGGTCATCAATCTTCAGCCATGTTATTGTGTCTCGTCTTCCCATCAGTAGTAGCATCATTAAGTTAATTTATGTTAGGACATTGCACACCTAAAGGGGAGGAAACGTTAATGATAAATGTAAAAACTTAATGACAGATAATACAAAACACTACCACTTGTTGGTTAATAAAATGTGACTAGTGCAATCAAAACCCTGGCTAGTAAACATTCAACCAGAGGACTGCAGGGTAGTGCTGTATACAACCTTGTGTACAAATAAAATACAAAAGTGATTACACATTTTTGAAGTAGAAATGGACTTTTATCAAACCACACACTAGAAAGTCAAAAGACAACGACGTTTCAACTTGACAATGGTCCAGGACAGACCGAAACGTCGTCGTCCCTTCACCTTCTAGTGTGGGGTCTGGTCAATATTTCAGCCACGTTATTGTGACTCCTCGTCTTTATATGGACTTTCACCAGCCCATGATTGGTAGCAAGTCTGAAGACATACAAGGGCTAAAGTTAGCAAGCAAATTTGCATTTAAAAATTATTTACAAATTAATAGGCATGACAGTAATTAATGTAAGTTTGTAATTAAGACCTATTTAAAAAAGGTGCAGTTCCAACATACCCTTGACATTAAATCCACCCCGAGCAGTAACTTGACCTTCTGCATCAGCAATTGAAACTTCCAGCATGAGTTCCTCCAGTGACCAGGAATTAGCCTGAGCAACACACTGGCATGTAGCCGTAATATAAGCTTCAGGATTAAAGAGCCCTCCAAGCCATACTGTAACATTCTGAAAGGGATATTTGCAATTTAGCTTAAAGTAATGAAAAAACAAACATTTGACAGTTTAGAATCTTTGCCCCCCCCCCCAAAAAAAAAAAAGAATTATTAGAGCACAAGAAACTAAAGGTAACCATTATATATTTTTTACTAGTTATATCCTACCTTACATATAAACAAAAATTTCTAAGAATTCTCCCAATACAATAAACTGGTATTTACCTTGAGTTCAGAAGCTCCAAACTGCGCAACCTGTTGCGAGATCTCTTGAAGCTGTCGAACTCTCTGAGAAAAGTCCGTGACCCACTGAATAACAGTTGCTTCACGAGGAACTGTATAGGCTTTCCATTGGTCCGGAATGATGCCCTTCACCAGCTGACTGACCATCGTTCGGTGGTAGTTTGTTTGCTTCTTCTCACCCTGAAATGTAAGTGAGAAAAGGGGCTCAAAAGGAAGACTGCCAACTGCTACAAGGCTCAGTAATTAACAACTTTTCAGTAACTTCTGCCTGGGGAAGATGGCAGGTCACATTTGTGGCTGAGTAAACACAAGCAATGATAACTAGACTGGAGATTGGAGAGGCTTGCAAATGGGTGACAAAAACCTAGAGTTCACAGATGATATTGACATTTTGGGAATGAAGTTTGACTCTTCAGTGACAATGTAGACCCACATGCTTAACCTAACCCAGAAGGCAGCTAGGAAACTTACAGCCCTACAGCACATCTCGCACCTTCTTAACAGCAGGGGTTGTAAAACCTTATATGAAGCACAAGTTCACTCCTATCTAGAGTATGCACCCCTTTCCTGGATCGCCTGGCCCCCCCCCCCATCATTCATCAGACTGTTCGACAAAGTGGAGAGACGGCAAGAAGGTTCATTTCAAGTCTCTACCACATCTTGTGTGAACGGTCTGAACTTCAGAGCCTCCAACACCGTCATGATGTTGTTGGTCTTACTGTTATGTTCAAGGCTAACATTCTCAAAGTTCTGCACCTGGCCCAACTTTGTGCATAACCAGTAGTTGGTAATACTAGGGTTTCAACCTTCAACAGTCATGCTGGAACTGCCTTTTTCAAGAACATCACTCCAGCATGCATTCATTCATTCTTAGGCTGACTCACATCTGGAACTTGTTTGCTTAACAGGTTGATACATGAAAAATCAGGTCAACTAATCACATGAAGGCTCTAGCACAGTTGGGTACAGGCTCATCATGTTCCTTGTATGACTGATACTTAAATGAAGTTAATTCCTAATGATGCTTATAAGGTACTTTTCTGTAGTGGCCATAGAACTGCCCTAACTGAAAAGCTTAGCAGAGAGGCAAGGTCACTTGACCCAACCTGACCTCTGCCAGACCTGTGAACATTAACACTGAAGGTGTGACCTTTGAATGGCTGACAACCTGACACCACCAATATCCTGTGAAAACTGTTTTTCATTGCATGTTAATATTAAATACAACCATGTAAGGTATTACAATCATTAGTGTATTTTAAACGTTCTTGTCATCTGAATTTTGTCTTACCTATTCTTGAAGTTGTAGATGGAAGAGGCTAATGACTTTTCCTTGCATTCTACTTACAACCCATTCATCTTAATTTTTTTTGACTCGTTTGCATTTTGTGCTTTCCATGGACAAAACGTGCACGGAAACATTTGACACGAAATGTGTCAAATTTTTCATTTAAATTGTAGATAAAATAGGAGAGGATATTGTATATTCTTTTAAACAAAAAGGAGTAAGAAACAAAGATAATTGTACTCTCTGTATGGATGGGAAAACAAGTGCATCCCTATCACCAGCAACTTGGTGATAGGAATGAGCATTTGTCATATGGACGAAGTATTCCATTGAACATACCTTACAGATGAGTATGACATCACTGAGGTCACTTCTCACAATACGAAGTAGCCTGGCTCCAGAATTGACCTCGCGTTCGAAGTAACGATAGAGGGGATCCTGATATTGTCCAACGTGCGACGCAACGTGCTAAGTGACTCGGGAAGGTGAGAGAGCCAAGTCACGGCAGACTGCTGTAGTGTCACCATCCACGAAGGTCGACCCTGAGGATGAAAGATGTTTTAGTATCTATACAACAATATCTATAATGGGAAATCATTTTTTTTTTTTTTATATTTCAGCTGCCCTGTAATTTCTTCAGATTATAATTTAACTATTTAACTATTGTTTCGGTCCAGGATGGACCGAAACGTCGTCGTCCCTTCTTCTAGCGTGTGGTCTGGTCAACTTAACTATTGCCACGTCTTTACTTGTGGCATCGATCCAAGAAGTATTTTCTTGTGCTATTCTTACCTCCACATTCTTGCGCTCAGTGCCAGGGCTTTCATCACCGCCGTAGGCCAGTTCATCATCATCTTCCAGCACCTGCATCTTTAACAATTTGCTTAACATGTCTGTACCTGTCGACAAAATATTAAAAAATATTTATCTGCAGTATTAAGGAACCAGTGCTCATACTATATTTGGAACAATCATAACTGATCCTGCCCTTGGAGTTTTAAAAGACTGTTTAGGCAATGTGGATAAAAGCTTTACTAAATGACAATTGAGAACAGTCAATACAAAAACAGTACTAGGCTCCAGGAAGGTAATGTATCTCAACAAATTTTACAAGTGGTAAGGGGTTTAAAATACTCTGGCAGACACGAGGTCATGGAATTTAGCACTACATGTCTAATAATTGAATGGAATTATACTAGTATTCAAAGGTGCCAAAATACAGTGCTAAATTCAGAAATGTTAGCTCGAGTATATAAATTTAGGGCAAGATCTGTGGTGTCAAAAATAGCACCGATGATGTAATATACAGTACATTCAAAATGTAAACTTGTAAGTTCTATGACATGACTATAATTTTGACTTGCCATGAGATTTACACCATGCATAAATTACTGAACTGTTCAAATCACAACTTCAAAAGTGACGAACTGTTTTTCTTAATTATTTCCAGCTCATCGTGTGAGATAATATATGGCAGCTTTTTTTTTAATGGAAACAAAAAATGACAAACAAAAATAAAGGTCTAGTGACAGACATAATGACTTCAGCTGAACACAAACCTCTGGTGGTGAGGAGAACCTTCTCAGCGTTGTTTGGCAACCCAAGCCATGATGGAGTCTGCCGATCACTCAGAGATTCAACCCAATGCAGGAACTGATCTCTCCTGATACCATCTGGCATTGTGATATTCTCACCCTCAATACCTGCATACAAAATATTACAATGCTTTAAATGTAACATTGAGCAATAAATCTGTGCACCATTTACAAAATTTAATAATCAGACAACTTTTGATATTAAAACATTAATGGTACATTAATGGCCCTTGTGGATTTGTACATTAATGGTATTTTAAAATATTAATGAACTAACCATCAACATTGATGACAAGTGGGAAATCGGGGTCGAAACTCCTGGGTGTGAACAACTTCGAGAGGAACGAGGTAAGGAGTCTCTGGTCAAATTCGTTATCAATCTTGCCACCATAGATGCATTGGGACATTAGGGTAGCCAAAGCATCCCACGGTACTTTCTCAGGCGGAAGATTTGTTCGTCCCTAAAAACAAAATTTTATACAGAAACAGTGATGACATTTAGATTTGAAAACATTATTTGGTCCTCTTTCATAACATGTAATTTATCCTAGTATAAAACCTTAAGTTGTTTAATGCACTGTTGGACACCTACCATTGCTGTGGCCTCAATCCACGTGTCAAGTGTATCACAAGCTACTCTCAGATCCGACTCGTTGAACTCGTAATATTTGGCCCAACCAAGAGGAGCATAGCGCAATCGCTCCTGAGTGATGGCATGGAACCAGGCCAAGAGGAAGTACAGCCGCGCACGTTCGCTGGGGGCACGCATCATACGCGATGCTGGCACCTGTAAACATTTGTAACTTTACGCATGTGTAACTTAAAATACAATACTGTACTCTAGTTTCCCAAGTACTGTATATATTTCAAATTTAGGCAAATGTGGCATGAACACAAAAATAAAAATGCAATATTTGAAACTCATATAAACACACATGCTTGTGAAGCATTACAGTGGAAGTTTATGTGTCAAGTGAAATATCATTTATTTGTTTATTAGTTGAAAACGTTAACAATGCCATTTAATTTCTGGAGAGAAAAGTCTAAAAATAGACTTGTGAGAGGTTGAGTATTTGAGTTTATATACAGTAACTTTAGCCACATTATGGCATGGAGAGTAATTAATGCGACACCAAAACGGTCAGTAGGAATGAGTCGGCAAACATTGGTGTCAGTTTTCTTTTAGTCTCTAATGCATGGAAAGGAGGAGAGGGGTGGCATTAACCAGCACAGTATTGACACTTACCACGTCCCATAATATCAGATCTAAACACTCATCGATTCCAAAGTCTGACAATCAAGCATTGGAACACCTGGAACCTAGTCTCCACTCATGGGGCCAAGAATCCAAAGTTTAAAGATTTGTTATTCTAGGAGTGCTATCTAATATAAAAACAATGAGCCCCTGTGAATGGTTATAATGGCAAAATTCTTTTATAAATGGGTGATGTGTCTGCAGGAGATTGGTACGAGTATCCTGACACCGGTTTGCTATAAAATGCCAGACGTAATAGTTTTTCTAGTAAATCCTTGGGTATTGCATATACAGTCCATTGCAGTAAAATTATAAAACTTCCTGTCAATTCGAAGCATAGCATAAGGTTTGACAAATTTCAAAATCTAATGAGAATATCAGTAACTTTTAGTGTCCAGAGACCAGTGACTAACCCAGTTTTGTTAATTCATTAAAAATCTAAATCTAGTTAACTTGCTAAGTGACACACACACACACACACACACAGATTCCACATGATGGAAGACTGCACAACTCGGGTCTATGGCCCAACATAAATATGCCTACAATTTACACAACTCCAATAAAATATTTATGATTACTTACGGTGCTGAAAGTTCGCATCAAATTAGCCCTCACACCAGGTGGAGGTTCAAAGACAAAGACGCGACCAGCACGCAAGAGGTTAACTGGTAAACGAGGAGTAATTTCCATTGTTAGGAATAGACGGAACTGAGGATGTGGATGGAGTGAATGCAATTTCTTCTCCAACTGCACAAGCCATCCAGGAGCAAGATGTACATTCTTCAGCATCACCCACCTATTGTAGGAAAAAGTCATTACTGTACTGTACTATATATAATGGAAGAATTCTCAATAACATTTACAAATAAATAAGCACAAGATAAAACATTAAGATTATACCAATGGTAACTAACCTTCCATTTTTAACTGCAGAGTTGATAACTTTTTCTGCTTGACTGAAGCCTTCAGCTGACCCAATAGCAATAGCTGTGATTGGTTTGTTCAGCTCAGTTGCCAAGTCGTCAACTCTAGCAGAGGCATCAAAGCCCTGAACAGCACACATAAGTACTGGAGTGTTGGCCTTAACTTCATTCTCAACGACTCCTGCCATATCTACCTCACGTTCTCCAATGGCTAAGAAACCATCACCTAAAACCTGCAATAGAGGATACAAATTCAATCACAGATATCACAGCTAACTGAAGAAGGTACCCCTTGTCTTATACCAGCATCTCAATACACATTACGAAGCATGTTCAACAATACAAAAAACATTTCCGCTCTACAATCAGTACTGTATAATACTACAATACTGTAGAGATGTACTGAGGAAGAAACATCAAGTGGGTGGCATCATAGCCTGCTTTATTTCTGTAACTAGTATTGTAGCAAATCTCTGGACTTTGTGCTTCACAAGGTGATGACTACAGCTAGTGTTGCATACTAGTGTTAGTATGTGATATATGACAGTGCTGGGAAGACGGGACACCACGAGGGTAGCTCTCATCCTGTAACTACACTTAGATAATTACTTAAAGCCTGACAAGCCGTGTATTAATTGTGTTCTGAACAAGTCTGTTTTAAGTTCTTGATAGAACTTTGGTACAATATTTTGCCTGTATGTGCCTACAGTATATCCAAATATAGATCCTTCTCTTCCTCCAATTCCTGTAAATGCCTCTGCTTTTCTCCTAGTATATTCTAACTTCTTCTCTTTGGTACCTCCCTGTTTGCTTGTAAATTTTCCATGCATTCTCTATCCATTATTTAGCTTCCTTGTAGTGTGTATTTAACCACTCTTGCTTCCATAACTTCTACTTTCCTAAGTAGATAATCTACTTTCCTAAGTACAGATAATCTACCCCGTATTATCAACATGGCAACCAGGAGACCTGGTCAGAGACCAGGCAGCGGGACGGTGATCCTCGGAATCGTCAACAGGTAGATAGCTTTTTTCCCCACACCAACAGATGCAACATAGTCCAACACACTGTTCATATGATCAGGCACACTTGTAAAGTTCAATGTTCAAAATCAATATATGAAATGTTACAATCTAACATGCCAAGCAAAGAGTGCCCATGCATTTTCCAATAGCAAAATAACATTTGTAAATGTTAAAAAGACTCACATTATTGACAAAGATGCTAACAGCTGCACACAACCTATCGGGTCTGAACGCCTGAAGAGCCAACACCTGGTACATGGCTTGACCAATAGGTGTCAACTGCCTCTCAGTCTCCCAAATGGTGGGCACGTGCAGCTCAGGAGAAGCGGATTCAAGCCAACTTTGGAACTCCTTATTGCCCACAAATCGGTCAACGTTGCCAAAAGCTTGCACTCTGCTCGGAGAAGAAAGTTTATCCGTCATATTTATGGCAAAATAAATGTTAGTAACATTTTCTGTAAATTAGAATCAGAAACAACATTAAAGATCTTGCAAACATCCAATATATTTGAACAAGGCAAGCATATAAAAGGCATTTACATTTATATACAGTACATTGATTATTTTTAACCCATTCCTACTTTCATGGGATTGGAGGAGGCATCAGCCTGGAGGAAAATGAGTAATATACTAAAATAAATTAACACAATTACTAATTTGTCCATACATCACATTTAAACTATATATTGTCTTGGATAAACTTGTACAATCACATTGCAGGAAGTATCCACAACAGCACCCCCACCACTTTCATGTGTACAGTGCTCCTCATGCATTGTCATACTGTACAAAGAAACACTCCACATTCAGTGGGCTGGACGGTAGAGCGACTGTCTGGCTTCATACAGGTCAGGATTTCAATCCCAGATCATCCAGGAGGCCTGGTCAGAGACCGGGCTGCAGGACTCTGGCTTCATACAGGTCAGGATTTCAATCCCAGATCATCCAGGAGGCCTGGTCAGAGACCGGGCTGCAGGAACGCTAAGCCCCGAAATCCTCCCAAGGTAATCACAAGATATCCAAGTGGTTGGGCACCATTTCTCGATAAAGTTCACCGAGCAGTAATGTTGACCTTGCCATAAAAAGGTAGAGCAAGTCAAAGTGATTAAAAACTAATGATAATGAAGCCTTCTTAGCACATTTTAAAAGAGTAACACAAGGTCTTAAACAACAGACCAGTGTCACAAATTTGAATTTTGGGTAAAATATTGTGAAACAATTAGAAAGTGGACAGAAGAACACCTAGAAAGGACTACATTTGAAAGCAAAAACCAGATTTAATTGGACGCAAGCCAAGCTGACAAGCTATATAGAATTCTATGACATGATAACCAAACACAGAAGGCAAGTGGATAATCTTTCTAAATTACCAAAAAAATCAAACTGGAAAAGTATGGTGGATAATAGGCAGTTACTGAACTGGGTTGATATCTCAGGAAACAAGACAGGATTGTAATGAGAGAAGCATCAGGTTGGCTGCAGGAAAGAGGCAAATGCAGTCTTGCAGGGGGCCAATAATGTTCAATATCATCTACTACGGGCTCACCATAGCCCGTGCTATTTGGAACTTCTTGTTCCAGGTAGTGAATCTTTAACAACAAACAACTAATGTTCGTAATTTATGACAACGACTGCCTGGAGAAGGCAGAAGGGTATACAAGTGTTTGCAGATTATATCAACATGAGGGTGGATTAAAAATGATCGCACATGATAGAGGAGCTAGGAAGGATACAAGTATGGGTAGGCCAAAGTTACAACTTACACAATCACCACCCCAGTCCCTAAATCTCTCTATTAAAGATTTGAGTTTTTGCTGTGAAGTTCATTGGACATCTCTGAAGTATAAAGGACCTCACTCCATTTGCACTACACACTTGTATGTATTGTATACAAATATCTAATTAGCTAAAAGTTTAATGTAACTTTGAATACATCTATAAAACAGGCCAAGACA
>WNGS01007182.1:1863510-1874629 GCA_020271785.1 Procambarus virginalis
AAGAGCTGCCAGCTGCGCCAGGGTATGTATAGAGCTACCAGCTGCGCTAGGATACTGTATTGTGCTGCCAGCTGTGCTAGGGCAATCTTAATAGCTGCCAGCTGCGCCAGGGTACTGCATAGAGCTGCCTGGCTACTGTATAGAGCTTCCAGCTGCGTCAGGTTACTGTATAGAGCTGCCAGCTGCACCAGGGTACTCCATAGAACTGCGAAGGTAGTGTATAGAGCTGCCTGCTGCGCCAGGGTACTGTATTGAGCTGCCAGCTGCGAATAGGTACTGTATAGAGCTGCCAGCTGCACCACGGTACTGTATAGAGCTGCCAGCTGCACCACGGTACTGTGTAGAGCTACAAAGGTACTGTATAGAGCTGGCAGGTGAGCCAGGGTACTGTATAGAGCTACCAGGTGCATTAGGGTACAGTAGAGAGCTGCCAGCTGCGCCAGGCTACTGCTTAAGAGCTTCCAGGGCGGTGTATAGAGCTGCCAGCTGCACCAGAATTCTGTATAGAGCTGCCAGCTGCACCAGAATTCTATATAGAGCTGCCAGTAGTGCCAGGGTATTGTATAGAGCTGCCAGGTGTGCCAGGGTACTGTGTTGAGCTGCCAGGGTAGCAGTATAGATCTGCCAGGGTACTGTATAGAGCTGCCAGCTGCACCAGGGTACTGTATTGAGCTGCCAGGGTAGCAGTATAGATCTGCCAGGGTACTGTATAGAGCTGCCAGCTGCACCAGGGTACTGTATTGAGCTGCCAGGGTAGGTGTATAAAGCTGCCAGTGTGCCAGGGTCCTGTATAGAGCTGTCAACTACACCAAGGTACTGTATAGAGCTGCCAGCTCCGCCAGGGTACTGTATTGAGCTGCCAGTTGCGACTAGGTACTGTATAGAGCTGCCAACTGTGCCATGGTAGTATATAGAGCTGCCAGCTGGGCCAGAGTACTGTATAGAGCTGCCAGCTGCGCCAGGGTATTGAATAGAGCTACCAGCTGCGCTAGGGTACTGTATTATGCTGCCAGCTGCGCTAGGGTAATCTTAATAGCTTCCAGCTGTGCCAGGGTACTGTATGTAGCTGCTAGAGTACTGTATAGAGCTGCTAGATGCACCAGGGTAGTGTATAGAGCTGCCATCTGGGCCAGGGTACTGTAGAGAGCTGCCAGCTGCACTACGGTATTGTGTAGATCTGCAAGGGTAGCTGTATACAGCTGCAAGCTGCGGCAAGGTACTGTATAGAGCTGTCGGCTGCGATTAGGTACTGTATAGAGCTGCCAGCTGCACCACGGTACTGTGTAGATCTGCAAGGGTAGCTGTATACAGCTGCAAGCTGCGGCAGGTGCTGTATAGAGCTGCTAGCTGCAACAGGGTAGAGTATTGAGCTGCCAGCGGCACCAGGGTACTGTATAGAGCTGCCAGGGTAGGTGTATAGAGCCAGCTGCGCCAGGGTACTGTATAGAGCTGCCAGCTGCGACTAAGCACTGTATAGAGCTGCCAGCTGCGCCATGGTACTGTGTAGAGCTATAATGCCTAAGGGTACGTTACAGAGCTGCCAGCTGCCCTATAGTACTGTATAGAGCTGCCAGCTGCGCCAGGGTATTGTATGGAGCTGCCAGCTGCGCCAGGTTGTGTGTAGAGCTGCCAGCTGCACTAGGGTACTGAATAAAGCTGCCTGCTGCACCATGGTACTGTATTGAGCTGCTGGCTGCGCCACGGTACTGTATAGAGCTGCCAGCTGCGCCATGGTACTGTGTAGAGCTATAATGCCTAAGGGTACGTTACAGAGCTGCCAGCTGCCCTATAGTACTGTATAGAGCTGCCAGCTGTGCCAGGATACTGTATAGAGCTGCCAGCTGTGCCAGGATACTGTATAGAGCTTCAAAGGTAGTGTATAGAGCTGTCAGCTGCACCAGGGTATTGTATATAGCAGCCAGCAATGTCAGGGTGTTGTACAGAGCTGCCAGCTGCATAAGTGTACTGTATAGAGCTGCGAGCTGGGCCAGGGTAGTATATAGAGCCGCCAGCTTCGCCAGGGTACTGTATTGAGCTGCTAGGGTAGTGTATAGAACTGCCAGCTGAGCCAAGGTACTGTATAGAGCTGCCAGCTGGGCCAGGGTACTGCATAGAGCTGCACCAGGGTATTGTATAGAGCTGCTAGCTTGGCCAAATGTATAGAGCTACCAGCTGTGCCAGGGGTATTGTATAGAGGTACCAGCTGTGCCAGGGGTATTGTATAGAGGTACCACCTGTGCCAGGGGTATTGTATAGAGGTACCAGCTGTGCCAGGGTACTGTATAGAGGGTGCCATCTGCACCAGGGTACTGTACAGATGTGCCAGCTGTGCTAGAGTACTGTATAGAGGTGCCAGCTGCACCAGGGTACAGCATAGTATAGAGCTGCTAGTGCACAAGGGTAATGTATAGAGTTGCCAGCTGCGGGAGAGTACTGTATAGAGTTTCCAGCTGTGCCAGGGTACTGCATAGAGCTGCCCTAGGGTACTGTATTGAGCTGCCAGCGGCAGGAGGGTGCTCTGTAGAGCTGCCAGCCGCACTAGGTTAGTGTATAGAGGTGCCAACCGTACCAGGGTACTGTATAGAGGTGCCAGCCGCACCAGGGTACTGTATAGAGGTGCCAACCGCACCAGGGTACTGCATAGTGACTACAATCAGCGACGGAATACACCCCCAGCTAGCAGAGGGGAATCACCACCTAGAATGTCCTCATTTTCAGGATATGAAATTTTACTTTCCTAGTGTTCCTTTGTCACATGTCCTCCGATAACATTTTCAGTGAATCCGATACTTTAACTTTGATAGACTTATGGTTTTTAGTTATGTTATTGACATCACAAAAGATTTAAAATTTTAATATGCTGTGACGCAAACTAATTAGTTTCCTGGCTTTGCGTCTTGTTTTGGTAATTACTTGCATCCCTGAGCCGTATCCTAACCAGATGTCTGTAGGATCTTGGCTTAGTAGGCAACATTGTACTGCAGTGAATAGTTGTTTTCGCACAGTACATCCTCAAAGCCGAAATTATTTCTTGGCATGCAGTTTGGCACTGCATGTATTAATGCAGGTGGATGACACCTTTGGTTAAAAGACAGTTAAGATACATCTCGCTGCATGACAGTTAAGTGAAGGTTCAGTGCACATATACATTGGAATTGTAGAATGTTATGCAGTGTTGTAGATAGTACTATATGTGGCGTCAGGTTATGGAACTACTTTCTTAGTTAACAAAGACGCAATGTGTAGCGACAGTTTGGGGAACTTTCGCCTTTTTTGTAACTCCAATATGCAGGCACTTTCCTCCTTTAATTTTTTAGTTAAAGTCATTAATATTAAAGTAAAAGATTTTATAATTATTCCATGACATTTTGGTAATTCAGTCATCTGCAGTAATTAATGTAGACCTTGCTGTCTCAATATTAGTGGAGGTTCGCACATTGTTTTGGGAATATAGTTCAACAGAGCACTTGTGTGCTCTGTTGAACTATATTTTATATGAACTATATACAGTACTTTGTATATTGATTTAATCACATGTAGATTTTAGTTCATAGTTAAACTACAGCACATTGGTCAAATGTAGTATATAATGCAGTACATTTTAATTTGTTTTTGCATATGGCCATCCATGTATGGTCATACAACCATCCATATGACACAACCATCCATGTATGGATATACAACCCATCGTCCTAAATTGATAGTTCTTTGGACCACAGTACTAATATTTAGCGATGGGCCACCACAATGTACACATTTCGTATTTTTATATTCCAAGAAAAGGAAGCTAAATGCAAACTGAAACATCCCTAAACCTGTATGTACTGTATTAGGCCTAAGATATTGTATAATAGGCCTAGGATTGTTAAGATGCTAGGTTAGATTCATTTTTAAGAATGCTATTTGGGCTGATTTAGTTATACAAAATGTGAACCATTTGGTGGTCCAACAATACATATTTGTACTGTGGACCAAATATGGGCTGGAATATGTCTACTGAAGCATCATTGATTACAATATATACTTTTGTTGCAAATTGGTTGACATTCTATAATGTCATTCTGTATCAATAGTTGTTGACGAAATTCATTAGTAATTGATAAATTATGATCAAGAAAGCAAATAATCCTTACAACCATCCAGTGTTGGTATTGTCTTCCCTATATATATAATAATGTTTTCTGAATGGTAGGCTACAAGTAGATGTTTCAAATAGACTTGCATGTTATAATCTTGTAAAGTAGTTCTGCTAAACTCTTCTAATATTAGTGTGATGCAGAAGTTTTACATTAAACAAATTCTCTCCTTCATGGCTTGCCATATAAAGTGTGACTCCAAATAAAGATGGATTGCTCAACTCTCTCCTGTTGTGACTTTCTATAAGGTTCAATAATACTTAAGTGTTGATATATGGAGGAGTCATTCTTTTCTGGCAAGCATGGTTACTTGACCATGGCATGTTGCAGTGGTGGTCGAGGTAATACTCGCTCAAAGTCGGTGCCACGGCTGAAGGGGGGAAGACGGGGCGATATTCCCCGTGGTCCTGCTGCAAGGGGTACAGATCGCACACCGCCAGGTATGCGGTCATCCTAGCTGCCTTGCTTCCTCAACTTTGCATGTAGCTGTTTGCATGTCCCACGCCTAAACTAATTGCTGCCCCACACTACTATTTTTTTTTTTATATAACCTTCAGTGCTTTTACTTGTACTCTGTTTAAAGTTGTGCATTATTGAACTAAATGTAGTGTGTAAAATGTTAGTTTTGCTTAATTTTGTCTCATAATTGTTTTAACAACAATACTCTAGTCTAATCGCTTTTACAGACTCGTTCAGTCTTGACACTTTTTAAGTTTATCATGATGTATGCTACATTGTTTAATAATGCTCCAGAAAGAACTGTACTGTACAGTTACATATTGTCACATTCAGAGCAACGTGGTTTAATTATATTTTCCATGCCAAATGTTTTGGTCTCAAAAGTCCTGCAGGAATGTTTGGAATATATCATAAAGGTTATACTTTTATATTATTATAGGACAAGTTATTAATTATCAAAGAAGGCAGGAAGGGTATGTAGCACCATCATATGTGTGGGATAATCAAAAGGCACTAAATATCACCGAGGATGCCAATATGAGAACAGAAACCCCTAAGGCGAACGATATCAAAAGTATCCGATTCACCAAGAATTCTATCAAGGGACAAGTGACCGTGGGGGACGGTCGGGAAGCAAGACACACACTCGTCCCGGAAGTCAGGATATTGAACAAGGATATGCACAATTGTAAGAGGAACAATGCAGTTAGGGCAATAAGGAGCAGGACGGTGCTCCTTTGTCAGTGAATTAAGTGTGTGTGGCCAATACACAACCTTGCCAGAGCCGTTTCCCACTGCTGGTTACGGTGTAGGATAAAGGCCACAGGGACACACTACTCTTACGAGTATGCAGTTTGTTACCAGTAACAGGACCAACAACCCTGCCAACGGGCAGACATGTGGGGGTGTTGCAGTCCCCTCTGGTGTTCCTGAATTGCTGGTTTGAGGTTCCACACTTCCCCTCTGGGATTGTTGGGTTGGAGGTTGAGGTTTCCTGGCTCCCTGCACTTTTCTTGCATCTACTGCCTGCATTGTCTCGTCCCTGGTCATGTCCCTTCGAAGGAATACCTCTTTACTTCCTTACATATTGCAGTTTGCTCTTCTTTACTAGAATGTCCTTTTTTGTGGCCTCGTTCCTGAATACTACCTTTATCAATTGATTTTTATCTTTGTTGTACTGGTCAAGCTGGAAAACTTTCTATGCACTGCTCGGCCCCTTCAATTTGTGTATCTTTCAGTATTCCTGACACTGCAGCTTTGTCCTTAGCCTTCCACTCTTCCTGCCTGGAACCTTCTCGTTCTTTAATACCTACGACTACAGCTCTTTTTTTTCCTTTCCATTTGCCGACTTGTGCATCTTGTTGCCTCCTGTGAAGTTACTGCTTTCATTGTAACTTCTTGACTGTGGATACAGCTTCTAGGCTCTTCCTCAGCATTTCAGCAAAGGTAGCACCCATTGTGGGGGGGGGGGGTCCCTGCCATTGCTATATTCCCTGCTACCTGTACTTGCCTGTGGGTTGGTTAAGGGAGCCCCAAGTCTGAGTTTTTTTTTAATCTTCTGTGCTGCACTTTACTCCAACTGTAGCTTACTTATGGTTTCCCTCATGTCTTTCAATTCACCACTAATTTCCCTCCATGCATGAGCTATCATCTCTATGTAGGACTCTCCCTGTCCCTCTCCAGTATCGCTCTCTTTGGACACCGATCATGTCCATTTTTTTTCTCCGAGTCCTAGCCGTGGACAGGACTCGAGTCGACTACAAAAATATTTGTATAAAATTCATTTTTTATCCGATCGACCTCGGGATAGTTTCAAAATAAGCGCTTTTAGAATGCACACAATTTGATACCTAAATGAAAGATGTAACATGAAACTTGATGTCAGAACACTTGAAAGATTATAAATATGTTTTTGGGCTATTATTATGGGACTAGTTTTAAAATGCACGCTTTTATATTGCGAACAATTTGATACCAAAACGAGCGAATTAACATGAAAATTGATGTCAGAACACTGGAAAGATATAAATAATTTTGATGAGTGTCCAAAATTAAAATTTGTCAAAATTCCAGTTATTGCTCTATTTTGAGACTAGTTTTAAAATGCGCGCCTTTATATTGCGAACAATTTGATACCAAAACGAGCGATGTAACATGAAAATTGATGTTATCAAACTGAACGAGGATACACATTAGCCTGTGGTGTGCAAATTGGTGCTCGTTCACGGGTAATTTTAGGCTTTGCTGCATGGAGTCTTGCCAGGCTTTTGGACATTATATGCATACACATTTGCAGGGAATTTAATTGCAAACACAATGATACCAAACGAATGACGTAGCATGAGAATTAAGGTGATATGGCATTAGATGCTATGGAAGACAAACAAAACGCTGATGTAATTTACACAGATTTTGCAAAAGCTTTTGATAAATGTGACCATGGTGTTATTGCCCATAAAATGCGCTCAAAAGGAATTACCGGAAAAGTAGGCAGATGGATCTACAATTTCCTGACCAACAGAACCCAATGTGTAATAGTCAACAAAATAAAATCCAACCCGTCAACCGTTAAGAGCTCAGTCCCCCAGGGTACTGTGCTTGCTCCAGTACTTTTTCTCATCCTTATATCGGACATAGACAAGAACACAACCTATAGCACTGTATCATCCTTTGCAGATGACACTAGGATCTTCATGAGAGTAGGCAACATAGAGGACACGGCGAACCTCCAGTCAGATGTAGATCAGGTCTTTCTATGGGCTACAGAAAATAATATGGTGTTTAACGAAGACAACTTCCAGCTCATGCGCTATGGAAAAAATGAAAATATAAAAACTGAAACCACGTACAAAACTCAGGCAAATCATAACATAGAACGAAAAGGCAATGTAAAGGATCTGGGTGTACTCATGTCGGAAGACCTTACCTTTAAAGAACACAATAAAGTAGCCGTCACAACTGCAAGAAAAATGACAGGTTGGATAACAAGAACTTTTCACACTAGAGATGCTATACCGATGATGACACTTTTCAAAACGCTTGTGCTCTCTAGAGTGGAGTACTGCTGCACAATGACAGCCCCTTTCACTGCGGGTGAAATTGCTGACCTGGAGAGCGTGCAGAGATCATTTACTGCTAGAATCCACTCGGTAAAACATCTAAACTATTGGGACCGACTAAAGAGCCTAAATCTGTATTCCCTTGAGCGCAGGCGGGAGAGATACATAATAATTTACACGTGGAAAATATTAGAGGGGCTGGTCCCAAACCTGCACACAGAAATAACATCACATGAGACCAGAAGACATGGCAGGATGTGCAGAATACCCCCGTTGAAAAGCAGAGGTGCAACTGGTACTCTGAGAGAGAACTCTATCAACATCAGAGGCCCGAGACTGTTCAACACGCTTCCACTACACATAAGGGACATAACTGGCAAACCCCTCACAGTGTTCAAGAGAGAACTGGATAAGCACCTCCAAAGGATACCTGATCAACCAGGCTGTGACTCATACGTCAGGCTGCGAGCAGCCGCGTCCAACAGCCTGGTTGATCAGTCCAGCAACCAGGAGGCCTGGTCGATGACCGGGCCGCGGGGACGATAAGCCCGGAAGCACCTCAAGGTATCCAAGGTAGGTGAGAAAACTGAAACGAGTATACACATTTAGGCGTCGCAGCACGCTCACCCGCACCATTAGCCCCATGACGTCAGTCCGCGCGATAGTGTTAAGGTACTCTCTGTACCTCAGAGGTGCAGAGAGCAAGTGACAATTTGCCACCCCACTGTGAAAGCATCCAGAAAGTCGGGTGAAACTTTACAGACATCTGGAAGGTTTAGAGAAAACGAAACCAAATGACAATGCAAACGAATCAAATAAAATGGTCAGTTCTGGAGCTGATGAAAACTCCTCCTGATGAACCTGGAGGGAAGGGTGGGAATTGAGAAGCCACCGAGGCACTACCAGAAAGAGGCACTTCATTACATTCAATGGTGGGTGAGGAAGAAGCCTCCCAGTGGCTCCCTGCTAACCATGGAATAACTAGCCAAACCAAACTTGGCGAGAACATTTTTGTTTAGCACATTACAAAATGTGCATTATTGTTTGAGTTTGATAGAAAGGTTTAGGTTAGTGTTTTGAAAACCAAACTCTACCTTGCCTGAAACAACTTGACAACTAAGCTTTTAAACATTATAAAAGTAAACCTTGACAATATTTTGATTCAACTTGTACCATTGGGAAACATGACAAAGTTTGGGTCCATTCTAAAGTCTTGAATGTATAGTATTAAGTTTAATACTTAGTGTTTGAGTGACATCAGTAAGTGTTTATGCAAGGATGGTACCTTTTACACACCCTGCTTATTTATTTATAACAGAGTTATTCACGTTATGAGATTGATCTGTGTTTTATGCACGTGTACATTAAAAATTATAAGTTAAATATTTTCCAGTAGTGTACCAATGTAAATTTTTAAAAATTAATAATTTTTTGTTCTCGATTTATAGCAGATCCCTCCTACCCCGGCTCCTCGCTCCCCTCCGAAGCTAGCACAGCATCGCTCAACAGTGCTGGTAACCAACCGCCCATGTCTGCCTAACATACTGTACTAGAAACAATCATCAAAGAAACAAAGCAAAAACAATTCTGCCAATTCTTTCTTGCATTTTTTCGACATAAGGGTAATGTAAATTAATTTTAAAATGCAAATGTAGAATGATTTGTTATGAAACATAGCTAAATGAAATGATCTAAGTTATTTAAAGGCTTTTAATTGGCTATCCAACAGTTCTTTTAAATCAAATGTCATTGGCTAAAATTCTCAGTGAATCAAATTTCTTGTGTATAAGTTAATCTTTGTTGCAATATATTGATCTTGTTGGGTATACAAGTAATTTTGAGAAATTTTGGATATGCATTGCCAAACTGGCTTGGCTCTACATTTAATTGAAATTTAATTTAATTTGAAACGGTGGCTCTAAGGCTTTGCATTATAATCTTCTGATTATACAGTTTTGGATTTTCTCAACAGTATGACTATTTTCATCCTTAGGAGTAAACTCTGAATGCCTCATTATTTTACATAAACTAGACTTTTTTGTTCTCGTGTTTCCTGTAAACTTGTGTTTAACTTCCTTAGTTTGTTTAGCATCTTTCTTTTTGTTTAATAATACAGTATTTTAATTTACCTGCTTCCTTTTTATATCAAATTTGCTCTAAATTGTTTGTAAATTAAAATTTGAGTTTAAACTCTTACACAAGTCATTTGACAGCTAAATTTACATACACCATGTAAAAAAATCATATTTTTATAAGTAATTATACAGTACTATATATGTAATATATAAATGTATGTTGTACTTAATAGCCAGCACCACACCACTTAGCCTTGTGAGCAAGGCCTATTTTGCTAAAAAGACTTAAAAGACAATTTTGCTTATTTTAATTATTTAATTCAAAGCTAGTTACCTCCCAAATAATCAATATCCCTACAAGGTGCTGTTACAGGGTGACAGGCCTTTGTCTGGGAATGGCCATAGGCAATTTGTGGTTGAACCCAATGCTTCCCCTTTGCATGAAATGGCAAATTGAACTACTTTCCAATCTGCAGGCGAGGAGTCACAATAACGTGGCTAAAGTATGTTGACCAAACCACACATTAGAAGGTGAAGGGACGACGACGTTTCGGTCTGTCCTGGACCATTCTCAAGTCGATTGGTCCAGGACGGACTGAAACGTCGTCGTCCCTTCACCTTCTAGTGTGTGGTCTGGTCAACACTTTCCAATCTTTCTAAATAAAATACTTCATCCTCACCAAGATTCATCTAGGATATTAAATGTTAAGTTTCTCCTATGCAATTTATTGATAGAGGGCATTTATTGAAAATAGTTACAGGAATGGAGGGAAAGTGATGAAGAATAGAGGTATGAAAGTTAGGGAGCCGGTCGGCCGAACGGACAGCACGCTGGACTTGTGATCCTGTAGTCCTGGGTTCGATCCTGGGCGCCGGCGAGAAACATTGGGCAGTTTTTCACCCTATGCCCCTGTTACCTAGCAGTAAAATAGGTACCTGGGTGTTAGTCAGCTGTCACGGGCTGCTTCCTGGGGGTGGAGGCCTGGTCGAGGACCGGGCCGCAGGGACACTAAAGCCCGAAATCATCTCGAATAACCTCAAAAAGGTGGTAATGAGAGAAGGTTGTGTAGATGGGGGGGGGGGGGGGGGGGTAGCAATGCCTAGGTAGTGAAGATGGTTACAGTGATGACAACGTAGAGTCAGTCACCCGAGCAATGCTGGGTCCCCTTCCCCATATTAACACTGACAACATGAATTTCTAACTTGGGTCTAATTTATCCTGTTTGGTAGTATGGAAAATGTAATTTGTATTTTTAAGTAAGATTTCTATGTTTTTACTATAAAAAAAACTTACTACAATGGAACAAGTTTTATAAGAACGTTTGACAAGTATAGAGCTGCCAGCTGCACCAGGGTGCTGCTATAGCCCTGCCAGCTACACCAGGGTACT
>WNGS01007182.1:1910348-1923449 GCA_020271785.1 Procambarus virginalis
AGTTCTTGATTAAATAGACGTGAATGAGTAGAATAGGCGATAATGGAGTAGGCCGAATCTCTTCCTAGAGATTTTACCGTGACAATATATATTATATATATATATAGGTCGGATCACGGATGGGAAGGAAGTACTGATATCCCTACCATTTAACAAGCGTTATCGATCTTACTAATCTCCGGTTACCATCTTGATGACTTCTGATGAGAGATCATCACCATCAACGCTAATGCCTCCAATACTCTTCATTCATAACTGGAATTCTACACTCGCATGTAGCTATTGAGTTTCAAGATGGCGATGTACGATTTCAAGATGGCGATGTAAATCAACAAAGCCCGTGAGACGTCCAAGAACATCTATACCGTTAGGGTCATTATAATATTCAGCAAAAGAACAAATCCACAAGGACCGTGAGAGGGTTCGAACCTACACCCAAGAGGATCCCAGACGCACCTTAATAAACTGTGAGACGCCATGGTAAAAGCACAGTCGATTAAGGTGCGTCTGGGATCCTCCCGGACGTAGGTTCGAATCCTCGTCACGGCCCTTGTGGATTTGTTCATTTGATGCATCACTCTATTTGTGATTTCCGTGTTTTTTGTTTTCTCTCAGAAATTCTTTGAGAGAAACATTTCAAGTGTTATTTGGTAGGTAATTTGTGTTGTGATATTAGTTGAGCATATTTTCATAATATTAGTGTATTGCTGACCGCCATAGCCTTGCGCAATTTTTCAACGAAAAATCAAATAGAGAATCACTGCGTGAGGCTAGAAGCACGAGAACGGGTCCAGCATTGTCCACAAACATAAAACAAGAAAAAGTAGTGTTTTTAAGGGGGAATATACAAAATAACCTTTGAAGAAACTTGCCTGTTGGAGTAGAAAAGTTATGATGAAAGGGGGAAACAATGGTTGCTAGGTAACTGGCCAACATACAATTTATTGATTGAAATTGAAATAAGTTTATTGATGTAAAACACACAAAGGGATGAGGTAGCTCAAGCTATTCTCACCCGTTGAGTACATCGTGTTAATACATACATACACACATCACAAACAATAAACATATTACCAAACATTCTGAGAATCTATTGATTGTTTAGTTCAATTAGCTGAGATTTCCGGGGTAGATGGGACTCGATAGCCTGGGAAGGCAGCCCATCTAGGGGAAGGAAAACCCTGATTTTAAACCTCCGCTGCCTTGTGGCCATACCCCTTTTTTGGGGGGAAGGCTTCAGGAGTCGACCTCGAGGGAAAATCCGGAGTTGGAGCCCCTAAGGCAGTTCGTTGTTGACGTCGACCTCGTTCTGGCAGCTCCTGCGACGTTGCTGGAACCACGTGTATTGGCTTTTGCCTTTCTATTGGATAATTTCAGCAACGTGGAGAGGGGGGACCTGCTGCATGGGTAACAGCTTCTCCTCCATATCTACCTACCCAGGCTCTGCCAGGGCGCAACTCCATAGTCTTCCGAGACTGAAGGATGCCTACTAGTTGAATTAGCTCACAGCTCATGTTAATACTGTAAGTTTCTCTTTCTTTCTCTATCTCTTTTTTTCCCCGATTGTGTTTTCAAAATATTGAATAAGTATTTCGATTGTGGTTATAGTTTGCCACGGCTTCGGTAACTATGTCAGGTTTCAAAATGTTTTTGGTCACGCTAATCGGCTGACCGTAAGTGGCAATGAATTTGTGTGCGGCTCTTGCTCACTGTACTTCTCTCCCACAAATATCTCTTCGTGATATTTGGAGCTGCTCTTCGTGATAATAGGAGCTGCCTCGTATGGGTCAATAGGCCTTCTGCAATTCTTATTCCTACTACTATCTCCTCTACTACACTTTGCTCCTTACCCCTCTCTAGCCTATTTATTGCCTGCATCTACTTCCTCTTCACAACGGACTTGAGAATGGTCCAGGACGGACCGAAACGTCGTCGTCCCTTCACCTTCTAGTGTGTGGTCTGGTCAATCTCTTCGTGATAGTTCAAAGGTATAATGTAAAGTTAAACACGTACACTTGCATGTACGGACCTCCACCAGAGTTTCCTGGCCAGGCATAGTTCACATCTTTCGGGTCCCAGCATGTCTGCTCATGGTACTTGCCAACTGCATGCATGACCCGCTGATCGGCCCTGAAGCCTCACAGCAAAGAGTGTCTCGCGGCGTCCTGGCAAGTCCCGGGCCTGCGCCCCCCTGCAACAGCAGAGGCTCTTTTACGGACACCATCGCACCCCATCCATATTCACACAAATATGCATGTGAAAGCACACGCACAAATACATAAACAAACGTGTTTAACAAACGCACAAGGGGACACAGGTGGAAACTGAGTACCCACATGAGCCACAGGGACGTTAGAAGGAACTTTTTCAGTGTCAGAGTGGTTAATGGATGGAATGCATTAGGCAGTGATGTGGTGGAGGCTGACTCCATACACAGTTTCAAATGTAGATATGATAGAGCCTAATAGGCTCAGGAACCTGTACACCAGTTGATTGACAGTTGAGAGGCGGGACCAAAGAGCCAGAGCTCAACCCCCGCAAGCACATTTAGGTAAGTACAATGGCTGCATTTATTGTTTTTAGTGATAAACATCGTTTATCATCGATAAAACATTGTTTATTGCGACAAACATCAGCCAGTAATTTGGTGCTAGTTGGCTCTTGATACATGGCTTGGTGTCCTTGACGTTCATTGCCTCGCCGATGTCCAGTCTTCTGTTGAATCTGTCGATTATTTTGGTGTTTTTGTCAGAATATCTCTGGTGATGGTCTGGTTATGTAAATAGATTATATGTTCCTTAATAGGGCCTTGCTACTTGTGCATTATTAGGAGTCTTGAAAGGATGAAGTTGTCTTGCCTATATATTAAAATCGTTGGGGTTGACAGTACCCAAGTGAGTACGTGAAGGCATAGACAACATTCATCCCTTTCAAGAGGTTTTGTTTGGTGTCAGGGCAGTTCTTCATGAGGATATTGAGTCTTCTTCCTCTTATACTATATTATTAGTTCAATCTTCTGGTTGGTGTCTACGGTTTGGTGTAGATATGGAAATGACAGGCATGTGTAATTACCTAATGGATGAGGATAAAGAGCTACGCTCATGGTGTCCCGTCTTCCCAGCAATCTATTATAGCATGTGAGCAGAGAGAGAACATGTTCACATGGCTATTCCTTCACTTTCAGGAACCTGCATAGCAGCACTTTCGGACTCCCGCAAGCGTGACAGTCATATTCCTTATCGAGACTCTAAACTGACGAAGCTGCTCGCTGATAGCCTAGCAGGCAATGGCGTCACACTCATGGTAAATCAAAGACAAATTTCCTTGAAGCTGTAGTGACATTGTATCTTGCATAACACTGATTGTGTAATAATTTACTAGTATTGTTATATTACAATGTACTGTGGATGGTATACATTAAGATTGTTTCGTTGTGTGCTTGCAGATAGCGTGTGTTTCTCCAGCCAAGTCCAACATTAGCGAAACGCTCAACACACTTCGTTATGCCTCCAGAGCCAAGCGTATACGGACCAACCCATCATTGTCATGGTTAGTACACACAAGGCTATCATAGTCGTGATCAGTACACACACGACTATCATGACATTCATGGTCAGTACACATAGGACCATCACCACATTCATGGTCAGTACACACATGCCCTTGCTAGTAACATCCACAACCTCATATAGATTTAAATTTTTTAAATTTTGCCCCGAGGGGCGAGTTTATTGGGCAGAGCCACTCCTCATGTGAGTGGACACACCACCATAGTGACAGTATTGGGCAGCGCCACTCATCATGTGAGTGGACACACCGCCATAGTGACAGTATTGGGCAGCGCCACTCGTCCTGTGAGTGGACACACCGCCATAGTGACAGTATTGGGCAGCACCACTCATCCTGTGAGTGGACATACCACCATAGTGACAGTATTGGGCAGCGCCACTCATCCTGTGAGTGGACATACCACCATAGTGACCGTATTGGGCAGCGCCACTCATCCTGTGAGTGGACATACCACCATAGTGACAGTATTGGGCAGCGCCACTCATCCTGTGAGTGGACACACCACCATAGTGACAGTATTGGGCAGCACCACTCATCCTGTGAGTGGACACACCGCCGTAGTGACAGTATTGGGCAGCACCACTCATCCTGTGAGTGGACACACCGCCATAGTGACAGTATTGGGCAGCGCCACTCATCTTGTGAGTGGACACACCGCCATAGTGACAGTATTGGGCAGCGTCACTCATCTTGTGAGTGGACACACCGCCATAGTGACAGTATTGGGCAGCGTCGCTCATCCTGTGAGTGAACACACCGCCATAGTGACAGTATTGGGCAGCGTCACTCATCCTGTGAGTGGACACACCGCCATAGCAGCATGTACAACACTCCCCAATAGGAAGAAAACCCGCTGGGTTGTTCATCCTGTCACTTGTACCCAAACACAGCTGGGACTTGCTTAACTGTCTCAAGTGAACAGCTCCTCAAACAAGAAGATTAACATCTATCAACCCTTAAAAGCTTACGTTATCTTGCGGATGCAAAATGGGGAAATCTTTTAAGAACAGTATCAATATTTGACAAAGTGTTTTCCTAACTCAAACAATGTGGGGTTTATTATTCTACACATATTTCTAATGTCTCTCAGGTGTTCACATTCACGTAGATAGTGGTCAAGGCGGTGTCCATCACTCTCACCACAGATTCTGCAACTTCGCTGATCAACTGTTGTTTCCATTCCATATCTCCAGAATATTTGTATCCAAGACGGATTCTCGCTATTACTGATTCTCTCCCTCGTCCTCCTCCTCTTCGGCCATAACGATTGGGATTGCCAGCTGCAACCATGTTGTACCATCGTATAGATTCACTGGTTTGTGCTTCTATCCTCCTTTCCTCAGTTACCTTGTCACGGTGATGTTGCCTGACAATACCTCTAATTTGTAGGAGAGTCTTGGGTATGAAGTATTCAATATGGTCTCCTTCAGCGCCTTCAGCAACCAGCACATCTGCTCGTTCATTCCCACATATTCCAACATGGGAGGGGATCCACAGAAACTTGATGACTCTTCCCTGATTGGTAAGTACTCTCACAGCTCTCTTAATTTCAGCGACTATTGCAAGATTTTATGCCCGATTTTTACTTAGGCTTTGCAGTGCTGCTTTTGAATCGGTGCAAATCACTGCACCATTAGTGTTCCGTTCAAGAAACCTTAACGCCATAACAATGGCAGTTAGCTCTGCTTGCGTTGAAGAGGCATAGTTCTCAATACGTGCTTTTTCTTCATTTCTGCGTTGGAAAGTATTATCCTTGATTACCGTGTATGCTGCACCAGCCCTGCCATTGACAGGATTAGATGACCCGTCAGTGTAGATTTGATCTAGTTCATCTCCGGCTTCTTTATAAATTTCCTCGAGATACTTGTGCCTCATTTCTTGTGGTATCATGTTGGATTTTTTCGTTGCCATTTCATTGATGATCTTGCACGAGTCATCCTCCCAGGGAGGTAACCTCTCTACAGGCAGGAGCTCACGGGCTTGCTCAAGCAGGTGAAGCTCTTCGAGGTAGCAGATTGATCTGTGATGCCATTTTTTGCTTCTCCTGTTTCCCCCTGAAAGTAGCACAGAGCTCAGTTTTTTCTTAGCAATATCATTGTAATGGGGATCTCTGGCTATCTTAATTGCAAGCTTAGCATTCAGCTCCTGAATTTTGCTTTTAACACTGGGGAGGGACAACTCCTCTCGTAGATTGGACGTTTTGGCAGTCCTTGGAACTCCAAGAATGATTGTCATGGCTTCATTTTGAATGCTTTCAAGCCTTTTTATATCGCTTTGGGAGTAGGTGCACAGAACTGGTGCGGCATAGTCTATGATGGAGCGCACATAGGCTGTGCACATCATTTTAAGCACGGCAATAGAGGCTCCATGTCCATTCCAGGTCATAGCTTTCAGTACCCTGAGTCGACTTTTGCATGTTCCTATGAGTTGATTGAGCTCCTCTTTCTTTCCCTTGTTATTGCCGACAGTGACGCCAAGGTACCGATAGTGGTCAACCCATTCAAGTGTTACACCATTAATTTGCAGTTCTTCATTTGCTCTCCGCTTGCGATGGGAGTATGCCTTCGTCTTGTTTGTGGAGAGCTCAAACATTTCCATGAAACATGAAACCGAGCTCAATACATTTCCTTCCAAGGAGTTCAATGGACTGTTCAATTCTTCCCAAGGTGGGAGCTTGTATTAGGACATCTGCATATCCCACTTGTTGTGTTCCTTCCGGAAAATCAATATTTGCAATGGCGTTCATAAGTACATTGAATAGTGTAGGGCTTAAGACTCCGCCTTGGGGGGTCCCGAATTCCATATTCATTGTTCTGGAGACTGCTCCATTGAAGCAAACCTTGGCTTTCCTTCCTGTGAGGTAGTCTTCAACCCATTTCATGAGTCTCCCCTTGACACCCATGCATGCAAGCTCGTCCAGGATTGCAATCCCCTGTGCTTTGTCGAAGGCTCCTTTGATGTCAACAAATACAGAGTACCTAGCAGTGTCATTAGCCAAGTAATTAACTATATAATTTGCTGTGCTCCGTCCTTTAACAAATCCATTGACCCCCTCCCCTAACCTGCCTATTTTATGCAACAGTCAGTTTAGGATGATCCTTTCAAGCATCTTGCAAGTGCATGACACGAGACTGATATGTCTGTAATTACCAGGGTCATTAGGCTTCGGTGTGGGAACAATTATTGCGTGTTTCCATTGTGTGGGCAACACTCCACTTAGGAATGACTTGTTAACCTCATATAGGTGATCATGAATTTGAAATGTGTCCTTGTTTCTTGCTAGTGTAACTTGCTACATAACTACATTATTGTTATGTTTAGTAATTTGGTGGTTGAGAACAATTAGTGACAATTTTTCAGCCTGGAGCCATAGATAATGCCTGTGGTAGACACCTCTGTTGAGAAATTATAAAGAGGCTTGAGGAATTTTTGTATCAATACAGTTGCCTAGAAACATTAAATGATATATATATATCGTATTAGGCAGTGTTGATTGATGTATATATTTTTTGAGTACTAAAGTTTAGCTTCGTGGATGTGTGGAGACCAAAGTTATTGTCTTGTATCTCGGCCAGATTGTCCTTTATCTGTGTGCTTAGATACGTTTATTATACAAATGTAACACTTGTGTTTTTGTTTACATGTAACCTCCAGGACCCCAAGGAGAAGGTGATCATGAGTCTGCAGAGGGAGGTGAGTCTGCTGCGGGAGGAGAACGCCCACCTTAAGATGCTCATCGACCTTGGCGAGAATGGTGAGTGAGGTTTCTTGTAGGGGGGGAGAGAAGGAGATGCCAAAGAGCACCTGTCTGTCTTGAATTCGTGTGTTTAATGGGGATTATATAAACTATATGTATTGTAGTATTTCCATTGTAAATTGATGTATATATGACCTTTATATCGTAAAATTTTTAGTAAAGAAAGCAATCATATTCACTATTGCTGAGTGTGTCAAGTGGTGTGTCAAATATTGTCAAGTGGAATGTCAAGAGAGTGTCAAGCTAAGGGATACAGGTCTTGATTACAATGGTGGCAGCGGTGGGATTCGAACCCACGCCTCCGAAGAGACTGGTGCCTTTAACCTTATTCTCATGTCTGGTAATTTTAAATGTAGGAAGCACAGGTGAATAACAAAGATACTGATATATTAACAATATTTACCTTTCTCATGAAAGGAAATACTTGTATCAATACATTATTGTATATAGGTAGAACATATTGTATATAAATACAGTACATTAGAGTGAATTCCATTTCAGACAACTAAATCTGTAACCTTTCCACACATTAGTGTAGGTTATGGCTCTTAAATGGCAGCTAAATCAACACCTGACAGATTTAAATATATGTTTGAGGTGCTCCTCTTACATCTTAAATACTCAAATGATTTGGAATGTCTTCAGAAATTAAACATTAGGCCTTCATCATGGATTAAACTGCCAGAATAACAAAGGTATTGGAGATTCGTCAAATAATCTCAATGTACTCTTTCATTTCCTCCAACTGGTCTATATATATATATATATATATATATATATATATATATATAATATATATATATATATATATATATATATATATATATATATATATATATATAATATGAACTTCGTAAATGATTCATGTTACTAATTATATTCCAAAAACACAATAAGAATGTCTAATCATACAGTAAGCTTTAACATCAGTAGCAGGCATCCTGCAGTTTTGGGAGACGACGACGGAGACGTCAGTATTATGACGGTGACAAATAATAATAATAATAATAATATTCACACAGGTCTTCCCCGGGAGGGTGACCATGCTGGGGTGAGAGGCGGAGGAGGAGCCTTGCCTTCCCTGTCCGCCGCTGGTGCCAACATTCCTGGACCCGTCTCTGATGCAGGTATTACTGACACCACTCTCTTCCAGTTTGAGTTAGCTTTGTTGCAAGTTTGGCTGTAAACATAGGAAGTAAACACAACAAATCGCCAAACAAAAGACTAGAAAGCCAAAACCAATCATAAACACTCCTGAACCTAGTATAAAACACATATATAATACCATATTAGCCATCAACCTGTATTAAGCCTGGGACTGCATATTTACACATTGGACAGGTTAGGTAAGGGTTCTTTGGTTTCCCATTTTTTTAGTATAACATTTGGGCTAATTCAATAATAGAAAATGAGAACGTTTTAGCTTAAACGGGATATTTGTGTACGTTTGATCAAATAGTTGCTGTAAGTACTATTATTTATTTGAGGATGGGTTGAGACGAGTGTGTGGTCAAATCTTAAATAAGACAGTTCGACAAAGTTAGTGTTCTGATTGACCTGATTTACCCTGAGGTAAATCAGTTAGGTCACTGATTGCGGCCCTATGATTGTCATAGGGCCATATCCCCTATGATTGTCATAGGGCCATATCCCCTATGATTGTCATAGGGCCATATCCCTATGATTGTCATAGGGCCATATCCCCTATGATTGTCATAGGGCCATATTCCCTATGATTGTCATAGGGCCATATCCCCTATGATTGTCATAGGGCCATATCCCCTATGATTGTCATAGGGCCATATCCCCTATGATTGTCATAGGGCCATATCCCCTATGATTGTCATAGGGCCATATCCCCTATGATTGTCATAGGGCCATATCCCCTATGATTGTCTTAGGGCCATATCCCCAACATCCCGACGGCACTTGGTGGTAAGCTTGGGCATAGTTATTTCATCGAATCACCTCACTTTGTGGGGCCAAGTGAGCAACACAAATGCGAAGAAGCTTGAATGGTTCCAAGCCAATATACAACTTTCAGTTGCATATTGGCTCGGGGTATAATATAACCAGCAATGAGTTTGGTATCATCCTTTACAGGATTTTGACTCTTACTAGGACAATTAATATGTTGTTGCTGTGTTATTTTTAATTTAAAGAAGGGAAATCCTTGATAGACAGTTCTAAACTTAATATTTTATTATTAACAAGCTTAAGTATACACAGCAATGAGCTGCTACACTATTCTATATGAAAGATTACACAGTGTAGATCAAACACTAGCTATAAGTTCATCTAAAATCCCCATCTCACAGGATGGTTAGTCATACATGGAATCAGGAGAGAACATAAAATGTGAGGCTGATCTATTAGCCTCCACTAGCAAAAATCTGGCTACAGCACAAGAATATCTTCCAATATTCTTGAGTGTATGACGTAATTACAGAGCTTTTCATGACGTGTACACATTGTCTGAAGTCATGTTGGGGTCTTAACCGGCAAGATCCTTCCTCTGTTTTGTGAATTTCTACCAGTGGACCAAATTTATAACTCGAGTGAACAGTTTTCAATACCACCATTGTGGTATTTTTGTTGTTGTTATTAGTGAGCTGTCTTGATTTGTGAGCTTTTTTTTATGGAATGACATTTTTCCACCCATATAAACTCCCACTAGGTAGTAGTTTATATGGTAAACTCTCACTAAGTAGTTCATATACTTGTGTAGACTAATCACATGTGTGTATACCCCCACAGTGACACAACCAATGTCTCGACAAGGGTCCTTCCGAATAGACAACGAGAAGCTAGAGAACCTGGACAACAGAGAACTCATCAGACTTGTCCAGCACTACATGGCCGAACACGAGAACGTCAGAATGGAAAACAAGGAACTGCAGGTGTGTATGTGGGTGTACGTTTGGTCTCTGATTGGCTAGGTCGCCGATTGTCGTATTTGTTAGGTCACCTACTGCATGGGTAACAGCTTCTCCGTATCAACCTACCCAGGCTTTGCGCCCTGGAGAGGCCACTCCAGACCGACAACCAGAGCGCAACTCCTTAGTCTCCTGAGACTGATGGCTGCCTCCTACTACTGATTGTCATGTTTGTTAGGTTACTAGTTGCCATATTGGTTAATTCCATGGTTGCCATATTGGTTTAATGTCATTGGCTGCCACGTAATGTGTGAGTTAAATTGGTGAGAATATTTCCCATTGAGATAATTGGAAAGGTCGAATATGCGTTTTCTTTACCTTGAGTACGTATTATAAATAATGGTTAGTTATGTTTCTTTTGATAATTGTGTAATATTTTTGTCGTATAGGAAATAGCAACATCGCTGGTGAGGGACCAAGAACTTGTGTGTAAGGAGAATGAACGACTTCTTCGGCAGTTAGAGGTCGTTAACAGGTAGGCCTATAGCAATGTTATCCTAATTTATTTTTAGTTTATATATACAAGAGTTGTTACCTTCTTGTACAGCCACTACCACGTATAGCGTTTCGGGCAGGTCCTTAATCCTAAATATTCCCTGGAATACGACCCGCCAAATCTTTTAACAACCAGGTATACCCATTTTACTGTTGGGTAAACAGAGGCTACAGTTAAGTAAATGCTCCCTGGTTAGGATACGAACCCAGGATACTCGCCTGGCGAAACGCCAGGCGAGTGTCGTACCACTACCAAATGGGAACTGGCTGCATGTTGGCTAGGACTCCGTTATTATGGTGCATTATTTATTCACTAAATGTACAATTACAACTTTTGTTGAGCTTAATTGAAATAAGTTTATTGAGGTATAAATATACACAAAGGGATGAGGTGGCTCCAGTTATTCTCACCCCGTATATAATTGCATAAACCACAAACCGATTACATCCAAGCAACATTAATATTACAATAATCTTTCTTGGGAAGTTAGCCTGTTTACTCTAACTTATCAACCAAGGATGTCTTTAACAATTACAATTAGTAAACAGGTCATATAATTGAGCCCTGAGGAACTCCTCAGCAGCAGCTTGACATCTGAGGTCACAAGGAATAAGACATCACTACAATCAGATGTCACTAAAACAATAATTAAAATTTACAGTTTTCCAATTACAAAATTTGCATGCGTGCGTAATTATTAATTTACGTAGATCGAGAGCATGTAGATGTTTGAAATGTAAATAAATGGATTAAACCTGCAAAGGTGATGTTTCAAGAGTGTAAACACAACTGTGTGTAAACAATAATATATTTTCATTCCAGTGGCCCGAGTTTTGAGCCTAATGAGGACAGGGAAGACCTGTTTACGGCAGACAGGTGTGATAACTTACCTGTGTAAATACCGAGAGCCAGTTTCACGAAGCAGTTACGCAAGCACTTACGAACCTGTCCATCTTTTCTCAATCTTTGACGGCTTTGTTTATAATTATTAAACAGTTAATGAGCTCGGAAGCACCAGGATGGTGTTTATAACTATAACAACAGTTGATTGGCAAGTTTTCATGCTTGTAACTGTAATAAATGTAACCAAAGCCGTCAAACATTGAGGAAAGATGTACACGTTCGTAAGTACTGCGTAACTGCTTCGTGAATCCGGGTCCTGGAGTGTGTGGTCACCTGTAGATACTGGGAATGTAGTCACATGTAGTTACAGGGAGTGTGGTCACCGGTTTTGTAGTTATTAAATGTAACAAAAGGTGAGATCAAGGATTCTATCCCAAATCGTCTCTATTTTGCTTTAGTTTTTTCTCTCGAGTGAAGTAGAAAACTAACTCTCCAAAGTTCATTTTACAGTTTTGTTATGGCCTGACGCTAAGGATTCCCTAGAATCCCGAGGCCATGACGAAACATCCAACATGTTCCCCCCCAGCCAGGGGATGGGGTCCGTGAACGCGCCAATCCAATCCAGGAGCAGAACGGCTGATGATGACTGATGAAGATTCAGCCACCCTGAAGGTGGCAGGGTAGTGGAGGCTCTTTAGAGCCATTACCAGTACCAATAGCTGGTACTGGAGATCTGGGGATGGACAGGTTCTTCATGGTGGATTTCAGCCTGGGAGGACTGGCTATACCAGTTATGAAGCTGGTGGGTTAGTGTTGACCTCTAGGTCTTCCGTTTTTGCTTTGGCTGAGCCGTGCTGTCGTGGAGTTTGGTGAGTGGTTTTGTACCGATTATGTGTTGTATTTGTGGTGCGGCGGTGGAGCTCCTACTAAGATGTCCTCATCTGAGTCCGTAATATCCGTAGTTGGTGGTTTTGTCTATGGTCTTGCAGCTTGAGATAGGCTCATGTGTCGTGGATTAGTGGTAGAAGCTATTTCAGGAGCGTCGGTCGTGCTGTTAGTATTTGTAGTCAGCACGTCTGAATGTTTATGAAGAACCTCATCCATCCCCAGATCTCCAGTACCAGCTATTGGTACTGGTAAGGGCTCTAAAAGAGCCTCCACTTACCCATGCCACCTTAGGGTGTGGCTTAATCCTCATCAGTCATCATCAGCAGTCCTGTTCCTGGATTGGATTGGCGCGTCCACGGACCCCATCCTCAGATCTCCAGTATCAGCTGTTTATACAACTAATGGCTCCAAAGAGCCTCCACTTATGGGCTCACCATACCCCGTGCTACTTGGAACTTGTTCAGAGTGCTGAATCTAAAACGACAACAATTGAATCCACTTGTGCTCTGCCTGCGAAAATGTTGGCAGAACTCGACGAAACTCATCTCTTAGCGTCAGGCCATAATAAAACTGCAAATGAACTTTGGGAGAGAGAATTTTTCTACTTCCAA
>WNGS01007182.1:1924449-1936027 GCA_020271785.1 Procambarus virginalis
AACAACCTAGCTACAATTTCATCTAAAATCCCCATCTCACAGGATGGTTAGTCATACATGGAAATCAGGAGAGCGAACATAAAAATGTGAGGCTGATCTATTAGCCTCCACTAGCAAAATCTGCATACAGCACAAGAAATCTTCCAATATTTCCTTGAGTGTATGACGTAATTACAGAGCTTTTCATGACGTGTACACATTGTCTGGTCATGTTGGGGTCTTAAACCGGAAAGATCCTTCCTCTGTTTTGTGAATTTCTACCAGTGGAGCAAATTTATAACTCGAGTGAACAGTTTTCAATACCACCATTGTGGTATTTTTGTTGTTGTATTAGTGAGCTGTCTTGATTTGTGAGCTTTTTTTATGGAATGACATTTTTCCACCCATATAAACTCCCACTAGGTAGTAGTTTATATGGTAAACTCTCACTAAGTAGTTCATATACTTGTGTAGACTAATCACACTGTGTGTATACCCCCACAGTGACACAACCAATGTCTCGACAAGGGCCTTCCGAATAGACAACGAGAAAGCTAGAGAGACACTGGACAACAGAGAACTCACTCAGACTTGTCCAGGCACTGACCACTACATGGCCGAACACGAGAACGTCAGAATGGAAAACAAGGAACTGCAGGTGTGTATGTGGGTGTACGTTTGGTCTCTGATTGGCTAGGTCGCCGATTGTCGTATTTGTTCGGTCACCTACTGCATGGGTAACAGCTTCTCCGTATCAACCTACCCAGGCTTGCGCCCTGGAGAGGCCACTCCGACGACAACCAAGAGAGCAACTCCTTAGTCTCCTGAGACTGATGGCTGCCTCCTACTACTGATTGTCATGTTTGTTAGGTTACTAGTTGCCATATTGGTTAATTCCATGGTTGCCATCTGGTTTAATGTCATTGGCTGCCACGTAATGTGTGAGTTAAATTGGTGAGAATATTTCCCATTGAGATAATTGGAAAGGTCGAATATGCTTTTCTTTACCTTGAGTACGTATTATAAATAATGGTTAGTTATGTTTCTTTTGATAATTGTGTAATTTTTTGTCGTATTTAAAATACAAATAGGAACATCGCTGGTGAGGACCAAGACTTGTGTGTAGGAGAATGAACGACTTCTTCGGCAGTTAGAGGTCGTTAACAGGTAGGCCTATAGCAATGTTATCCTAATTTATTTTTTAGTTTATATATACAAGAGTTGTTACTTCTTGTACAGCCACTACCACGTATAGCGTTTCGGGCAGGTCCTTAATCCTAAATATTCCCTGGAACGACCCGCCAAATCTTTTAACAACCAGGTATACCATTTTACTGTTGGGTAAAAGAGGCTATAGTTAAGTAAATGCTCCCTGGTTAGGATACGAACCCAGGATACTCGCCTGGCGAAACGCCAGGCGAGTGTCGTACCACTACCAATGGGGACTGGCTGCATGTTGGCTAGGACTCCGTTATTATGGTGCATTATTTATTCACTAATGTACAATTACAACTTTTTGAGCTTAATTGAAATAAGTTTATTGAGGTATAAATATACACAAAGGGATGAGGTGGCTCCAGTTATTCTCACCCCGTATATAATTGCATAAACCACAAACCGATTACATCCAAGCAACATTAATATTACAATAATCTTTCTTGGGAAGATTAGCCTGTTTACTCTAACTTATCAACCAAGGATGTCTTTACAATTACAATTAGTAAACAGTCATATAATTGAGCCCTGAGGAACTCTTAGCAGCAGCTTGACATCTGAGGTCACAAGGAATAAATAACACATCACTACAATCAGATGTCACTAAAACAATATTTAAAATTTACAGTTTTCCAATTACAAAATTTGCATGCGTGCGTAATTATTAATTTACGTAGATCGGAGCATGTAGATGTTTGAAATGTAAATAAATGGATTAAACCTGCAAAGGTGATGTTTCAAGAGTGTAAACACAACTGTGTGTAAACTAATATATTTTCATTCCAGTGGCCCGAGTTTTGAGCCTAATGAGGACAGGGAAGACCTGTTTACGGCGACAGGTGTGATACTTACCTGTGTAAATACCGAGAGCCAGTTTCACGAAGCAGTTACGCAAGCACTTACGAACCTGTCCATCTTTTCTCAATCTTGACGGCTTTGTTTATAATTATAAACAGTTAATGAGCTCGGAAGCACCAGGATGGTGTTTATAACTATAACAACAGTTGATTGGCAAGTTTTCATGCTTGTAAACTGTAATAAATGTATCCAAAGCCGTCAAACATTGAGGAAAGATGTACACGTTCGTAAGTACTTGCGTAACTGCTTCGTGAATCCGGGTCCTGGAGTGTGTGGTCACCTGTAGATACTGGAATGTAGTCACATGTAGTTACACGGGAGTGTGGTCACCGGTTTTGTAGTTATTAAATGTAACAAAAGGTGAGATCAAGGATTCTATCCCAAATCGTCTCTATTTTGCTTTAGTTTTTCTTCCTCGAGTGTAGAAAACTACTCTCCAAAGTTCATTTTAATTTTGTTATGGCCTGACGCTAAGGATTCCCTAGAACCCGAGGCCATGACGAAACATCCAACATGTTCCCCCAGCCAGGGGATGGGGTCCGTGAACGCGCCAATCCAATCCAGGAGCAGAACTGCTGATGATGACTGATGAAGATTAAGCCACCCTGAAGGTGGCAGGGGTAAGTGGAGGCTCTTTAGAGCCATTACCAGTACCAATAGCTGGTACTGGAGATCTGGGGATGGAGAGGTTCTTCATGGTGGATTTCAGCCTGGGAGGACTGGCTGTACCAGTTATGAAGCTGGTGGGTTAGTGTTGACCTCTAGGTCTTCCGTTTTTGCTTTGGCCGAGCTGTGCTGTCGTTGGAGTTTGGTGAGGTGTTTTGTACCGAGTATGTGTTGTTTTGTGGTGCGGCGGTGGAGCTCCTACTAAGATGTCCTCATCCGAGTCCGTAATATCCGTAGTTGGTGGTTTTGTCTATGGTCTTGCAGCTTGAGATAGGCTCATGTGTCGTGGATTAGTGGTAGAAGCTATTTCAGGAGCGTCGGTCGTGCTGTTAGTATTGTAGTCAGCACGTTGAATGTTTATGAAGAACCTCATCCATCCCCAGATCTCCAGTACCAGCTATTGGTACTGGTAAGGGCTCTAAAAGAGCCTCCACTTACCCATGCCACCTTAGGGTGTGGCTTAATCCTCATCAGTCATCATCAGCAGTCCTGTTCCTGGATTGGATTGGCGCGTCCAGGACCCATCCTCAGATCTCCAGTATCAGCTGTTTATACAACTAATGGCCCAAAGAGCCTCCACTTATGGCTCACCATACCCCGTGCTACTTGGAACTTGTTCAGAGTAGCTGAATCTAAAACGACAACAATTGAATCCACTTGTGCTCTGCCTGCGAAAATGTTGGCAGAACTCAACGAAACTCATCTCTTAGGTCGGCCATAATAAAACTGCAAATGAAATTTTTGAGAGAGAATTTTTCTACTTCCAAAGTGAAGAACATCTAAGAAAATTAGAGAGATTCGTGCTAGAATTATGATCTCGTTCTCTTTTTATATATATTATATATATATATATTATATATATATATATATATATATATATATTATATCTATATATATATATATATATTATATATATATATTATATATATATATTATATTTATCTATATATAGTATTATATATATATATATATATATATAATTATATATATATATATATATATATTTATATATAATATATCTAATATATATATATATATCTATCTATCTCCATATGATTGTATTATATATATTTAGGTACATGTATATACACCTACCTTAGACTATATGAGAGAGGTTACATAGTTTGTATCAAGAGCTATATAGTGCTGAAAACATCCCCATTTCACAGGATGGTTGGTCATACAGGGACATGGGATTAGTAGCCAGCACTGGCAATTTAAAAGGAAGGGAACTATCAGGGAAGAAAGCGCCAATCAATTACAATTATTTACACTTGGGAGGGGTCAGGATAAGGATTTGGGATGGGACAGGGGAAAGGAATGGGGCCCAACCACTTGGAGGGTCGGGGATTGAACGCCGACCTGCATGAAGCGAGACCGTCGCTCTACCGTCCAGTCCAGCACATTGTGCCCCTCTGTTGCGCTGTTGAGTTGCATTGCAGATGAGTTAGGTCAAGGCAGTCCCCACTGTGGGTGAGGAGGGATAGACAAGGCTGCGTACTGTATCTCACAAGTCCTTGTATATTGGTGTACTGTATATCTCAAGTCCTTGTATATTGGTGTACTGTATCTCACAAGTCCTTGTATATTGGTGTACTGTATCTCACAAGTCCTTGTATATTGGTGTACTGTATCTCACAAGTCCTTGTATATTGGTGTACTGTATCTCACAAGTCCTTGTATATTGGTGTACTGTATCTCACAAGTCCTTGTATATTGGTGTACCGTATCTCACAAGTCCTTGTATATTGGTGTACCGTATCTCACAAGTCCTTGTATATTGGTGTACCGTATCTCTCACAAGTCCTTGTATATTGGTGTACCGTATCTCACAAGTCCTTGTATATTGGTGTACTGTATCTCACAAGTCCTTGTATATTGGTGTACTGTATCTCACAAGTCCTTGTATATTGGTGTACTGTATCTCACAAGTCCTTGTATATTGGTGTACTGTATCTCCCAGAACTTGTATATTGTTGTACTGTATCACACAGGTCCTTGTATATATTATTGTTGTTATTATATTATTATTATTTATTTTTTATTTACATGAGTAAAGTGTATAAATATGACATTGTGTTATCAGTGGAGGGGGTCAGCCACCCCCTGGTGAGGAGGACCTGGCGGGGTCTACGCAGCCCTTCAGCCGCGGCAGTACAAAGTCCTCCAAGACAGCTTCCTTCAGATCTCGTTCCTTACCGTCGTCGTCTTCGTCAGACGTGTGGATCAATCCTCTGAACGACACCAGTGCTAAGGTAAGGCAGCACCTCCCTTCTCAGAGGCATAATAATACTAATTCTACTTTGCTCTGATGAAGGCGAGTTAAGCCAAGTTACGATCAACAACTTGAACTTAAACTCAAGATTAACTTAAACTTAAGTTAAGATCAACAGGTATCAGGTAAGCTGAAAACGCGTTTAGCATTCTGTATTTCCACATGTGGTTTTTTACTTTTCTTTTTTTTTAATTTTTAAAAATATTTTTTTATTTTTAAAATAAATACATATTTTAGGGAAATGATGGTGCATTTATGTTTATATAGTGTAAATTAATATATTATGGAAGAATGCTGAAATATAAAATTTGGATGTAATGAGTTAATGAATTACAGTAGACAGAATTCTTTGAAATGTTGATGCATTATTGAACAAACTGATGTTGATCAGGAGAGCGGTTCAGCGCCAAGCAGCAGAGGGCGGGAGAGTACGTCGCAATCTTCACAGCGTTCAAACCGTCTCCCTGACTCTATTAACAAGGAGCTCGAGAAGAGGAGAATCGGCAAAAGGTGATCGATACAGTAGTTCGGTTATCAATTGCAAGTATAATCTCATTTATTCGAATCTCTGGATTAGTTACTGGGCATTTAGTCGGGAAGTATGTGAGTTATCTGACCTCTGGCAGCGTGATCCTGGGATTACCGAATAAATCTGTTTTAATACACTACCTGGCAGCTCTATACAGTACCCTAGCACAGCTGGCAGCTCTATACACCTACCCTGGCAGCTCTATACAGTACCCTGGTGCCGCTGGCAGCTCAATACTCTACCCTGTTGCAGCTAGCAGCTCTATACAGCACCTTGCCGCAGCTTGCAGCTGTATACAGCTACCCTTGCAGATCTACACAGTACCGTGGTGCAGCTGGCAGCTCTATACAGTACCTAATCGCAGCTGACAGCTCTATACAGTACCTTGCCACAGCTTGCAGCTCTATACAGTACCTAATCGCAGCTGACAGCTCTATACAGTACCTTGCCGCAGCTTGCAGCTCTATACAGCTACCCTTGCAGATCTACACAATACCGTAGTGCAGCTGGCAGCTCTCTACAGTACCCTGGCCCAGATGGCAGCTCTATACACTACCCTGGTGCATCTAGCAGCTCTATACAGTACTCTAGCAGCTACATACAGTACCCTGGCACAGCTGGAAGCTATTAAGATTACCCTAGCGCAGCTGGCAGCATAATACAGTACCCTAGCGCAGCTGGTAGCTCTATTCCAATACCCTGGCGGCAGCTGGCAGCTCTATACAGTACTCTGGCCCAGCTGGCAAGCTCTATATACTACCATGGCACAGTTGGCAGCTCTATACAGTACCTAGTCGCAACTGGCAGCTCTATACAGCTACCCTGGCAGCTCAATACAGTACCCTGGCACAGCTGGCAGCTCTATACAGTACCTTGGTGTAGTTGACAGCTCTATACAGGACCCTGGCACAGCTGGCAGCTTTATACACCTACCCTGGAAGCTCAATACAGTACCCTGGTGCAGCTGGCAGCTTTATACACCTACCCTGGCAGCTCAATACAGTACCCTGGTGCAGCTGGCAGCTCTATACAGTACCCTTGCAGATCTATACTGCTACCCTGGCAGCTCAATACAGTACCCTGGTGCAGCTGGCAGCTCTATACAGTACCCTGGCAGATCTATACTGCTACCCTGGCAGCTCAATACAGTACCCTGGCACACCTGGCAGCTTTATACAATACCCTGGCACTACTGGCAGCTCTATATAGAATTCTGGTGCAGCTGGCAGCTCTATACAGAATTCTGGTGCAGCTGGCAGCTCTATACACCACCCTGGCAGCTCTTAAGCAGTAGCCTGGCGCAGCTGGCAGCTCTCTACTGTACCCTAACGCACCTGGTAGCTCTATACAGTACCCTGGCTCACCTGCCAGCTCTATACATACCTTTGTAGCTCACAGTACCGTGGTGCAGCTGGCAGCTCTATACAGTACCGTGGTGCAGCTGGCCAGCTCTATACAGTACCGTGGTGCAGCTGGCAGCTCTATACAGTACCGTGGTGCAGCTGGCAGCTCTATACAGTACCGTGGTGCAGCTGGCAGCTCTATACAGTACCCTGGCGCAGCAGGCAGCTCTATACACTACCTTCGCAGTTCTATGGAGTACCCTGTGTAGCTGGCAGCTCTATACAGTAACCTGACGCAGCTGGAAGCTCTATACAGTAGCCAGGCAGCTCCATGCAGTACCCTGGCGCAGCTGGCAGCTATTAAGATTGCCCTAGCACAGCTGGCAGCACAATACAGTATCCTAGTGCAGCTGGTAGCTCTATACAATACCCTGGCGCAGCTGGCAGCTCTTTACAGTATGCTGGCGCAGCTGGCATCTCTATACAGTACTCTGGCCCAGCTGGCAGCTCTATATACTACCCTGGCACAGTTGGCAGCTCTATACACTACCCTGGCAGCTCCATACAGTACCATGGCGCACCTGGCAGCTCTATGCAGAACCCTGGCGGCTCTATACAGTACCATAGCGCCAATGGCAGCCCTATACAGAATTCTAATGCAGCTGGCAACTCTATACAATACCCTGGCGCACCTAGCAGCTCTATACAGTACCCTGGCCCAGCTGGCGGTTATATATACTACCCTAGCAGCTCCATACAGTACCCTGGCTCACCTGCCAGATCAATACAGTACCCTGGCACAGTTGGGAGCTCCTATACAGTACCCTGGCAGCTTTATAGAGTACGATGGCCCAGCTGGCATCTCTATACAGTACCGTGGTGCAGCTGGAAGCTCTATAACAGCTACCCAGGAATGGCACTATACAGAACCCTGGTGCAGCTGGAGGCTCTATACAGCTACCCTGGCAGCTCTATACAGTACCCTAGTGCAGCTGGCAGCTCTGTACAATACCCTGGTGCTAACTGGCAGGTTTATACAGCACCCTAGTGTAGCTGGCAGCTCTATACAGTACCCCCTGCTGTACCTGGCAGGTCTATAACAGTACCCTGGTGTAGCTGGTAGGTTTATACAGTACCCTGGTGTAGCTGGCAGGTCTATAACTACCCTGGTGTAGCTGGCAGGTCTATAACTACCCTGGTGTAGCTGGCAGGTCTATACAGTACCCTGGTGTAGCTGGCAGGTCTATAACTACCCTGGTGTAGCTGGCAGTCTATACAGTACCCTGATGTAGCTGGCAGGTCTATAACAGTACCCTGGTGTAGCTGGCAGGTCTATACAGTACCCTGGTGTAGCTGGCAGGCTATACAGTCCCTGGTGTAGCTGGCAGGTCTATACAGTACCCTGGTGTAGCTGACAGGTCTATACAGTACCCTGGTGTAGCTGGCAGGTCTATACAGTACCCTGGTGTAGCTGGCAGGTCTATAACAGTACCCTGGTGTAGCTGGCAGGGCTATAGCAGCACCCTGGTGCAGCTGGCAGCTCTGTACAGCACCCTGGTGCAGCTGGCAGGTCTACACAGTACCCGGTGCAGCTGGCAGCTCTGTACAGCACCCTGGTGCAGCTGGCAGGTCTAACACTACCTGGTGCAGCTGGCAGCTCTCTACAGCACCCTGGCGCAGCTGGCAGCTCTATAAACTACCCTGGCGCAGGATCTTCAGACCCGTGTGGTCTGAAGATCTTAAGATCAGACCTGTGTGGCAGTTCAGGGGGCGGTTAGCTAGCCAGATACCCGTGTCAGACCATATATTTCCTATCTGCTAATTGACATACAGTATATAATACTTATACCTTAATTAACCGTGCAGTACGCTTCCCTGCACTGCATCACAGTGTCCTAAAGCAACACACACACAGTCCTGGTTTGCCTTTCCATATATTTATATAAATCTGGATTTCGTGTTTATTTCCTTCTTAATGTCTATATTCACATGGTTGCTATGGCAACTATATATTTTGACCCTGTAAATAGTTCACAGTGGAGGAAAGTAACTGTTCAATACCAGCGCGATAGGTGAACTAGGATGTAATCAATGTACATCATTGTTATCTTCAGTTATCTTGAGATGAGTTCGGGGCTTATCGTTCCCAGCGGCCCGGTCCTCGACCAGACCTTCACCCCCAGAAGCAGCCCATGACAGCTGACTAACACCCAGGTACCTATTTACTGCTAGGTAACAGGGGCATAGGGTGAAAGAAACTCTGCCCATTGTTTCTCGCCGGCACCCGGGATCGACCCCGGGACCACAAATCCAGCGTGCTGTCCGCTCGGGCCAACTGGCTCCCTCATACATACATTGATATTCAACATCAACATCAATTGCAAGCACATCATTGATTCACATCAATGACAGCATAACATTACATCGTCGTGTGTACCTGAATTTGGCCAGGTGGGTCTTGTGCCTCCTCGAATCCTTCAAATACCATTGGCTTTACACATTCTGCGCCATTATCTAAAATGTTCACAGGCACGAATCCTTCAAATACCATTGGCTTTACACATTCTGCGCCATTATCTAAAATGTTCACAATGTTGAAATGTTCACCCAGCATTGGGTACCTGGGGCCAGATTCACGAAGCAGTTACGCAAGCACTTACGAACCTGTACATCTTTCTCCAATCTTTGGCGGCTTTGTTTACAATTATTTAACAGTTAATGAGCTCCGAAGCACCAGGAGGCTGTTTTAATCAATAAACAACAGCTTGGATTGGCAAGTTTTCCGATGCTTGGAAACTGTTTAATATGTTAACCAAAAGCCGTCAGATTGAGGAAAGATGTTACAGTTCGTAATGCTTGCGTAACTGCTTCGTGAATCCGGCCCCAGGTTTTAACAGAGTGGCATTCTAGGTTCCGCGAAAAACGGGAATCACCTAAGAGCAAGGTTTTACCCATGATATTAGGAAGGTAACTTCCCTGGAGTCGTTACTCTTGTCCCCACTTGGGTATAAAAAAAAAAAAGGGAGATGGGGAGTGCCATCGCGGATGATTGCTAATATTTCAGTAAACACCTACACGTGATTGTCTATGGCGCCATTGCCAAAGAAACAAAAATAAACACATTTGGCACTGAAGGCTTCACTAGGGCATGCTCACGTAAATAACATCTATTGGTACAAACAGAGTATTGTTCATCGTCACCTATGTACGATCATGCCTTCTGAGATACAAGAGATTGACAGAGGCTGGTGGCGGTACAAGGCCTTGCATGCTAGGTTATGCCTGTGCTGCACTAAGTACAATAATGCATCCTTAAGTGTGCTGGTGTTGGACGAGGGATGGGATGTGTGGGAGCGAGAAGTAGGATAAGGAGAGGTGGGGTAAGGAGAGAGAGGAGGTGGGGAGAAGTGGGGAGGTGAGGAGAGAAGAGGTGGGGAGGTGAGGGAGAGGAGAGGGGGAGTGGAGAGGGAGGGAGGGGGAGAGAAGGGGGAGTGAGGGGGAAGGGGAAGGGAGGAGGGGAGGGGGCGGTGAAAAAGGGTGAACGACGCGACGGGGGAAGAAGGAAGGAGGCGGGGGGATGGGCAGAGGAGCGACGGGCAGGTGCAGAGAGCGCTGTGATGGAAGATAGAGGGGGGAGTGAAGGAGAGAGGGGGGGGAGGAGAAAAGAGCAGTCAACTGTGATAATATATTGCATAATTCAGGGCTTTGAGTGCAATGATGGAAGGTGTAAATAAAAGTTATTGTAGTTTTACAAAAGCACGAGCAGTGTGTAGTATGATGTATCCACCAACTCTACCCATTCATCTACTAGCCACAACCCTTAGTTCAAACAGTCATCAGCTAAGGACTTAAACTCGTGCCCAAAAGAAAATAACGACCAGACTAATATATAATAATTATGCCTATGTGTTCCATTTCTAATACTGTCTACACCGAGAGCTCGGGATTAATGTAACTAGGATCTACAGCAGCAGAAATACAAGTTTATCAACATGTCTCTACTAATTAACTGCCTCCCTGAAACCAAACATCCTGGTAACTAAGTATTCATGCACGAGAGGACTAGGTACTGTGTGCCACTTGCTATTCGCAGCACTAATCTAGTGACCATACCTTTTTCCAGCAACAACTCCTGCTGGCGACAGGTTCTTGCTCTTCATTGGCGCTCTTCTTGTAAGTATGACACCGGCGTCAGTCTTCCCGTCTGTGGCCTGTTTCCCTCCGCTGTTCCCACCACCACCTCCTCCAGACGCGACAAGTCAGTCATGCTGCCCCATGCACCAATAATACAGGCGATGAGTCACAATAACTGGCTGAAGTATGTTGACCAGACCACACACTAGAAGGTGAAGGGACGACGACGTTTCGGTCCTCCTGGACCATTCTCAAGTCGTTGTCAACTTGACTTTACCACAATGACTTGAGAATGGTCCAGGACGGACCGAAACGTCGTCGTCCCTTCAAATTCTAGTGTGTGGTCTGGTCAACGCCAATAATACATTTACCTCATAAAAATTAAGACAATTACGGTCCGTCTTATATATAATAACAGGAGCTGCCTCGTATGGGCCAATAGGCCTTCTGCAGTTACCTTCATTCTTATGTTCTATGTCTTGAATCCTAATCATGTTGACATTTACTATACGAGCATTCAAAAACATTTTCATGGGCTACAAATATTTCATATATAACCCATTTAATTAATAACAGAAC
>WNGS01007182.1:1937027-1977941 GCA_020271785.1 Procambarus virginalis
ACTCACACTCACACTCACACTCACTACACACACACTACACACCTCACTCACTCACTCACTCACTCACTCACTCACTCACTCACTCACTCACTCACTCACTCACTCACTCACTCACTCTCTCTCTCTCTCCTGATGCTTATGTTGGCCCCTGCTAGCGATAGTTGCAAGGGTTCAAAGGCTGGTGCACTAGTTGCTCAAGCTTGACAACACCTTAGATTCACCTGTGTTGCAGATGCTGCTGCAGTGAGCTCTGCAACAGGCATCTTATGGATTCTTTGTTCCATATTGCATATCTTAATGCTTTTCTCTGTGCTATATTGCGTATCTTAATGGTTCGTCTACTCGTATTAATAAATTTCTCAATGCTGGTTCGATTATTTGCTTTTCAGTTAAATTATTGCGTATTTTTGCATTTTTGTTGTTTTCACAATCATGTGAAATTTTGAATTTTGTAATGATTCCCTACTCATCCAACCCCGGAATCCGGTCGGCCGAGCGGACAGCACGCTGGACTTGTGGTCCTGGGTCGATCCCTGGCGCCGGCGAGAAACAATGGGCAGAGTTTCTTTCACCCTATGCCCCTGTTACCTAGCAGTAAAATAGGTACCTGGGTGTTAGTCAGCTGTCACGGGCTGCTTCCTGGGGGTGGAGGCCTGATCGAGGACGGGCCGCGGGGACACTAAAAAGCCCCGAAATCATCTCAAAATAACCCTACTCGTCAAGCACGACGACTGATTGGAAAGATATAATCACCATAATCATTTTCTGATTAATCAGCACGGTGAACATAGACCTAAAATGAAACTATCAGTGAAAATACACAGCAGTAGAGTACATCTGTGTCGGTATTGTACACAGCACACCCCGGTGTACTGCCACTCCTAACCCCATCATAAGCCTGTGTGTGTACTATTGCATCAGTACACCAGCAGTTGCTAGTCTTGCATGCTCCACGGACATCGTGGTAAATAATGCTGAAGTTGAGAATTAACCTGACAGATCATAATTTTTTTTTTGTACTCAGTTCACATGAGACGACTTTGGACATGTATCATACGTGTGTGTGTACTTTGGACATGTATCATACGTGTGTGTGTGTAGGGGTGCAGCGCGTCGAGGTGTGTGAGTGTTTGTGTTGTGTAACCTAGTTGTGTTTGTAGATTATTTCTCCAGTTATTTGTTAACTGTCAGTCGTCTGATGCGGTAATTTCCGTCCGTATTGTTTTCTCATAACTAATTTAAAACCGTAAATGGGATTAACATCCCCCCCACCTCTCCAATCACTGCATGGTTGGGAACTGCCTCGTTTCGTCCCCTAGATCTCATTTGAGCTTCAAATTTCCGTCCGTGATGTCACGATGTCGTTAGCCGTATAAAACATGTAAAACTACTCTGGAAACCTCTGGGCTTCTTCCTGGTGTACTCCTCCTCATGTTGCACTTATTGGGATTGAATTCAAATAAGCATTTATTAGATTTATCGTGTAGCTTCTTGAAATCCACCTTTAGCATTCAGAAATCGGGCTTCTAAGTATTTTTAAGTATCACCTCGGGCGCTGACGTCATGGCTACGTCACGCCATGGGGCGCGCTCTGATTCGTCAAACTGGATACATCCCCGCATCCGACCAATCATATTCCCCAAAACCAGGAGAACAGCGTCACCGCATCTGGCGGGATTTCTTTGCCAGCGTCACCTGGAGCCGCTCCGCCATCTTTGCTGCAGAACTCACTCACCACGCGAACTTAAAACCTACAAAAATTCAAATCTTCGGCATCTCGCGCGCCTCTAATTGTTATTAGACGAAACTAGGGGCCTCCTTGGCTATGTACATAGGGGAGAAGGGCTCTTAATGGTCGGGCGAGGAGGGTAATTAGACGGTCCACGTAACGATAGCAGGCGTCAAGGAGTCGGTATGAAAGCCACGTGGGTCTAAAAATCCTACTGGAACAGTGAAAGTGCCTTACTGTTTCTTCTAGTGAAAGTGTGTCCCTGAAGTGTGTTGATATCGTGAGCGTGTTGAGAGCCACTTTGTGGTGGTAGAGAGCAGCACTTGTTACTGGAGGCGAGTCCTTCCTCATCAAAGGCAACTCATCGACTCATTCACTCATTGCTCCCCCATCAGCGTCACTCCCATCATCACTGGTACACCATCACAATGTTCCTGATCTCACTACACAACCTTCTCCCCTCCCCCCTCTCCTCTTTAAGCTCTCCTGAGTAACCAATCCCCCATAACCCCTAACCAATCATCCTCCCCCCTTATAACCTCTAACCAATCCCTCTCTCCACACACCAACTTCATCATGATTACCGTCCCCCGTGTGTGAGCCTCACCTTCACTCACCCTTACTTATGTACACTTTCTCCTCCCCAGTTCGATAAAGGGCCCGACATGTTCTCAGAGAGCCACGGCCTTATCTTCAGATCGTTCGTGTACCTCTTCAACCAGCTGCAGAGTCGTGATGACCAGGAGTTCACCCTCACTGCCTCCTACCTCGAGATCTACAACGAGAAGGTAATGTCTTGGCACCCAGGTTTGGTTCCTTCACAGGTGTGGGTACTGGACTTGTGACTCCTGTTAGCAGGCTGAGGGCTTTCCCTTCCTTTAGCGGGACTCCGTAGCTAGCAACGTCTCTAGAGGCAAGTCATGGTACTAGCACGACTTGTTGGAGCAGCTGATACATCATGTCGATTAATTACAACGCCAGCGTGTCGACGACGCCTGGCGGCTTGGCCGGCTGTGCTGACCGCGAACCCGCGCATCGATCTGTAAATTCCAGCTTGTGGTTCAGCGGGAGTTGTAGAGGAAGTCGGAAGACGTCACACTCTGGCCCCGTGACTGTGTGGAGATTTTGACAGGGTGGAGAGTTAGTATGGTGGTGCATGTCCACCAGGAGGCCCTGTGTAATGTCTCCCAGTGCAGGGTTGAACATTTGTCTGATGTGGTTGGGTCTTGGTTATAAGGTTTGTGTGTGTGTGTGTGTGTGTGTGTGTGTGTGTGTGTGTGTGTGTACTCACCTATTTGTGCTTGCGGGGGTTGAGCTTTGGCTCTTTGATCCCGCCTCGCAACTGTCAATCAACTGGTGTCTCAACATGTCCTGAGCCTACTGGGCTCTATCATATCTACATTTGAAACTGTGTATGGAGTCAGCCCCCACCACATCACTGCATAAAGCATTCTTTGTGTGTGTGTGTGTGTGTGTGTGTGTGTGTGTGTGTGTGGCGTGCGTGTGTGTGTGTGTGTGTGTGTGTGTGTGTGTGTGTGGTGTGTGTGTGTGCGTGCGCGCGTGTGTGTGTGTGTGGTGTGTGTGCACACGTGTCAGTTGTGTAGTGAACTAGCGAGGTAATGTTAAATGTACACAAATTCTAATCAAACTACTGGAGGAGACAGGACTTGTACAGGTCAATATTTAGAGGCGAGACTAAGCTGGCGAGGATGTTGAGGACAGAAAAAACTGCAAAATTCTACAATAGTGTTTTGTAGAAGCTACATAATTACATAAGTGGCCACAGGAATTCAATCCCAGCAAAGGCAAGTTAATGAGAATAATAGGAGAAAAAGAGGATACTAGTGGTAGAGTTCAGCCTAAGGGAAGGCACCTGTTAAATCCAGAGAGAGGAGAGGGTATCTGAGGGAGGGAACATTTTATAATAATATAACTACTGTATGTGAATTGCCTGTAGTATGAGGGTATGCAGCACCAGCATGGAACCATCGCCTCATCCAGCAGTCCCAGAGTTGTAGTGATGGCGTTCATGTCTGCCAGTCTGTCCTCGATTCACGTAAAAGGCATTTTTGACCTTTAGCCTCTTGAGTGTCTTGAGTCATTAAATTGTAATGGTTTGCAACTTCCTTGAGGGGTCACGGTTATTTCCTTCACGATGGTTTAACAACCAGCTCACATAGGTTAGGATACACTATCATAACTTGAGCCTTTAGTATTTGAAGAATTACATTTCGAACTACCTGCACAACCCATCCTCGCAAATTCGTATAGTCAATATTGACTTATTACTTACCTGCATAGGTGACATACTAAACATAGTAGTATCCCTTGAAAAGCTTCATAGAAAACACCGACCTTACCTAACCTACTTAGTATGTTAAAATAAGCATCTTATAGCTTCATAATTACAATTGTTACTTAACCTATTATAGGTATAGGTTAGGTAATAATTGTAATTACGAAGCAATAAGATGCTTATCTTAACATACTAAGTAGGTTAGGTAAGGTCGGTGTTTTCTATGAAGATTTTCAAGGGAAACTATTATGTTAAGTATGTCACCTATGCACTTATTAAATAAGTCAATATTGACTATACGAATTTGCGAGGACGGGTTGACCTGCGAAACTCCCCGTGTTCATTGTGGCCGCACCCCGCCAAGGCTAGCGACGGAGAGTAATGGCCAGCGTGCTCTCCTCCACCAGGTGATTGATCTCCTCAACATGGGTACCAACAACAAGCCGCTGCAGGTGCGTTGGAGCAAGAAGAAACGCGGCTTCTTCGTCGAGAACCTGTTTGAGATCGAGTGCGCTGAGCTGGATGACCTGCTGGCGGTCCTCGAAGAAGGTACGCTGCTGATCAGGAGGGGGAAGTTTGGGGAAGGTGAGGCAAGGTGAAGGAAGGAGCTTCATTCTTGAAGGATGTACAAGCATCCAAGGACGCTTCATTCATGGTGCAGGAAGACTGTAAGAAGCGTGTGGTGAGGAAGGGTAGAAACAGTATGTTGACCAGACCACACACTAGGAGGTGAAGGGACGACGGTTTCGGTCCCTCCTGGACCATTTTCAAGTCGACTTGAGAATGGTCCAGGACGGACTGAAACGTCGTCGTCCCTTTACTTTCTAGTGTGTGGTCTGGTCAACATACTTCAGCCACGTTATTGTGACTCCTCGCCTGCATAGAAACACTAGTAATGGGACATGTGCATAGAAGGATTTAAGGGATGAATAGAAAAGACGATTTAAGTGTTGATGAGACAGATTCACACACCTAAGAGAAAACAGTAGCAAGTTAGAAATGAGAGTTCCCTCTTATCTTTGATTTATATCGTTTGAGCTAGAGTATTCAATATATAGAATGCGACTGAAGAAGGTAATCGGAATGAGTGAGATTAATAAGACTTGTTTTGGTCAGGTCTGAGGAACCGGGCAGTGGCGTCTCACAATATGAACGAGTACTCCTCTCGCAGTCATACCATTCTCTCCGTCAACATCACCTCGGAACAGAAGGTCAGTCTTTGCCCTAATTACACTTTATCGAGAAATATAATTTTGAATGGTGGTAGAGCACTTGAACTAAAGTAACAAAGTAGGATTTGTGTGATCAGACCACACACTGGAAAGTGAAGGGACGACGACGTTTCGGTCCGTCCTGGACCATTCTCAAGTCAACTTGAGAGTGGTCCAGGACGGACTGAAACGTCGTCGTCTCTTCACTTTCTAGTATGTGGTCTGGTCAACATATTTCAGCCACGTTATTGTCATCATCTGCAAAGTAGGACTTATTTTATGACTTTCTTGTACTATGTGGCCGTGATTTTGCATTTTATAATAGGATTAATAATGCTTGAACAAATCCACAAGGGCATTGCTGAGAGTACGCACCTATGCGCTGGATTTGTTCATTTGATGTATCACATCATTCCGAGTTGTGTGTGTGTGGGTTAATGCGCGTTCTTCGGTGCAGGCCGACGATGGGGTATACGTCACCAGGAACGGCAAGATCAACTTTGTGGATTTGGCCGGCTCCGAGATGACCAAGAAGACCAACTCTGAGGGCAAGACACTCGAGGAGGCGAACAACATCAACAAGTCGCTTATGGTACTGGGTAAGTAGTCTACCACCGCCTGGAGCAGCAGCCGTAGCGGCGGTTGGTTAACGTGACAGCCTCACCACACACGATCAGTTTAGGATTTAAGCAAAGGTCAATCCTTTGGTGGTAGAGCAGTAGAGTAGTCCATTCGACTCTGCAGTGGAGTCGAATGGACTCCACTGCAGAGTCCTCGGCATCTGAAACCGTTCACCCGAGTCTATAGCAACCCGACCTTACACTAGGCTGTTTAATGCAGCGGCCGTCCTCCCCAGACTAATTCATCAATTTTAACATTCTGTGTATTACAAATTGATTTCTCATAAATTAGTATTATACATACAAATTCTTTGTTAGGTGTAGGTTAGGTTAGGTGTTTAGGTTCTGTTGGTGATTATTTGTATTTGAAGTACGTGGGAGAAGCATTTATAGAATTGTGGTTCGAACTGAGGACGTGAGCGAAGCACTTGCTCCCGAAGTGTTGAACGAAATCAGTTGCAAGTCGTGTGTAAACCGTTTTTCATTCATAAACAGGGGGTTTGGTGGGTGCATGGAATCACTTTTGGGTCTTTGGAGGACGGGCTGGAAGACGAGTTGCATAAACGGGCTTTGGCGGATACATGGAATAAACTTTTGCCTTTGTTTGAGGGTGAAAGTCCTTGCAACCACGAACTGAAAATTTAAACAAGTAGTAACTTGAGCGCTTTCGTGTTAACACGTTTTCAAAAGTATAATCAATGACTGTTGTTGGAACAACAAGTTCGAAGCAGCACGGGCTATGGTGAGCCCGAAGGGCAACCTGTCCTCTTATAAAGAACGTCGCATTTCGATCGTATGCGTTGCATAAGGACACACATTTTCGTACTTAAAAATGGAAGCGACTGGCGAAAGTGACGCACTGTCTCGTTTTCTGTTTTGGGTCCTCTGGTAGGTTGGGAGAGACCACTTTAAATTGACCGTTTTCTTGACGTTGGAAAACCTTAGAAGGTTGCGTAGTGGACTTGCCTGGCACAGGAGCGGAGCACGTAGCACGGGCTATGGTGAGCCCGTAGTGGACTTACCTGGCACAGGAATGGGGCAAGTAGCACGGGCTATGGTGAGCCCGTAGTGGACTTACCTGGCACAGGAATGGGGCTGTGAATCAATGATCAATAGTGTAGCTACCCTAGACTATATGAAGTGGAGTACAGTGTGTCAAAAAAGCTAACTAGGTGATGCTAAAAAATCCCCATCACACAGGATGGTTAGTCATAGAGGCATGTGATAAGCAGTCTGCACTGGCAGACTCCGGATGCATTTTGAGGATATCATCAACACAAGATTGAATAAGGCAGTAGTGGTAATAAAAGTCTCCATCTCGCAGGATGGTTAGTCATACAGGGCCATATGTTTAGTAGCCTGCACTGGCAAATGTTGGGTACACTGTGAGGATATCTTCAAGAATACGAGAGTGAATAAAGTAATTGCAAAGCTCCAGGTACCTCATGCCAACTGGTCTGAAAGGTCTAATAACTGGGCATTCAGTGATGTAGTGTAATATAATAAGATTAATAACTTCTCAAAACTCTATGGGGAAATGTCCTCGATTTTAGACTATATCAAAGACGAAGGGGTCAATATTTCTTAGAGGGCAATATGGGCTGACTGCGACTAGTCTAATATGACTCATGACAATCATGACTTTGACAGTCATATACCATCCTTGTCATCATTAAAAGTTGGGCGAGGATAACCACCTAAGCATCTGGGCCTGTAACCTTGAATACAGAAACACACATTAATATATTTATAGCTGTGCGTTTGTACAAAATGCAAATTGTTTACCAGGTGTGTAAAAAAATATAGATATTTGAGCGATAATGAATTGCTAAAACAAGTAATTATCAGAGTTTCATAATGGAGTTCGATACTGTAAACACTTGGAGTGTTATCCTATGTCAAGGGGGTTGACAGGTCCCCCACACTCCGTTATCTTGGCAGACGCCTGCCAATAAATATATCAGCAGACATGTTGACCACCACCGGCCAAGGCTGAGCGGTAGCCTAACCTGCGGCGCCAGTAATCTATTTTGGAAATTAACGTGAGAAGCACAAAGGAGAAAAATTTCCTCTTGTTGATGAGGGCGGGAAGTGATGTCGACCATGATGATATANCCTGGGAACGCTGGCCATTTCACCACCCAATATAAACATTGCAAACGCATCTCTCCCTTGTTTTGTTTGAGTTAAATTATAAAAACAAAATTACAAACGTTATCCGGTAATTATACCAGCTTCTGAATCCCGGTTCATCACTTGTAATTACAAACGGGAGCGGTAGGGGAGGTGGATGATAGTGGAGGCAGTGGTGGGTGTGTAGTGTTACTGTTAAAAATTCAGCTACTGGGAACAGAATTTCCACGTAGCATGGGCTATGGTGATCCGTAGTGGACTTTTAACAACTTAACCGTCTTACTTCAGGTACTAATCTTGTTGTAGACCTCTACATTATCTTATTTGTGCTTCTGTGCTTAGAGATACGGATTCATAGATGCTGCATGTTCTAGCATTGGTCTCACATAGGCTGCATAGATTGTCTTAAGAGTCCATATATGGGGGTTAATTGGCGTTATGGTACGTGCTGGCGATGTTATCCAGTTTGTGTGCGCCTCGGGTGTTGGTGCTGGGATTCATGTCACAAATCTGTTTCTTGTAAGATTCATATATTTGATTTGAGCAGCAGGGGAGGAGCCCCTGCTTCTGCTGCCGCCTGCTCCGTCGCTGCTGCTGCCTCTGCCGCTGCAAATGTCATCTACATGTTCCATGAACTATCACACCGCCACAGGATTATCCCAGAATCGCCGCCGTTCCTGGAATAAGCATGACAAATCAAAATTAAATTTCTTTTATAATAATACATTGATAGAAATATTACTTTGATAAAATATTACTTACATTACATATATGTTGTGATTACATTTAGTATCCAATAATTCAACATTTATTATTATTTATTATTATTATTATTATTATTATTATTTATAGTCGTAACCCTCTTTCCATTTTGATTAGACGTGTCAGAGAGGATGATGGAACAACCTGTTCTATCGAATAATACATCGCATACACGTCAAAATTCCCAACGAACAGACAATGGTGAATTATAACACAGCGGTTCACAAACATTAAGTTTTGTGTGTGCGTGGATCGCCAAGATAGGTTGGGTGATGATCGGTTCGGATGTTTTAGTACACCGTTTTCTGCCCGTTGTGGCAAGTTTAGAGGACAGGTTGCGTTGGTAACAGTGTAATCACAAGAATGTTATATTATACTACTGGTTGACAAGTTTTTCGTGGCGCATTGGTAGTGTGTTCGCTTGAAGAGTCCAGGGACGCGGGTTCGATCCCATTCTATGGCTTTAATGTTTCTTATTGCAGTTTAGGGTCGCAAAGTTTCTCAGCAGTTACTGGACGGTTGAACTCGAACCGCTAGGATCTTCAAATCTGTCAAATGAGCTGGGAAATACTCGTAGCCTGTAGGGACGTAGAAATAGCCTAAGCTACTCTATCCCTTTGAGATGTATTTTTTCTTGTCTCAATAAACATACTTGAACTTGACCACCAGTAGAATGCACGGATACTAGCAGTTGTGAAAGCCTTTTCCTTCCACAAAGTTGAAGGCCAGATTTTAAGGACAAAATCTAACTCCAGGAATTGACAATTGAATTCGAAAGTTAATTTTGAAAATTTGAATTTTAAAATTTTAATTTTAATTTGAATTTTAAATTTTTAATTTGAATCTGAATGTTAAAATTTGAATTTTAATATGAATTTTAAAATTAGAATTTTAATTTGAATTTTAAAATTTTAATTTGAAATAAGTCTATTGATATAAATACACACAAGGGATGAGGTAGCTCAAGCTATTCTCACCCCGTTCACTTCAACGTGTTCATACATATATATATACTCAACACAAACAATAATCATTATACCGAACAATCTGAGTGATAAACATTCTTCAACTTCGTCAAAGTTAAATGAAATCACAATGGGTAGGATAAGGCTATTAGGCGGGAGATTAGGAGCTAGACCTAACTTCCCTAGTGTCACCATAAGGTAAGCGCTGCTAGGTGATTGTATCGACACCAGCCATAACCTCTGTATGGGAACCAACGTAGTAAATTGAACCCCAAAGACAATCGACTTGAGAATGGTCCAGGACGGACCGAAACGTCGTCGTCCCTTCATTTTCTAGTGTGTGGATTGGTCAACGAACGCCAGACTACTTTAGTAGGGAAGGTGGATTGCGCGCTAGTCCAGTTTGCTTTTATTAATGACTGAAAGCCTAGGGCGGGTATTCGCCCACGCTGTATTTTGTGAGCTTTATCTCCTGGGCCCCACTTTTGAACCTGCTGTTGACTTGCCTAGTTGGCTTGATTATTTGGTTGCCACTTGACTGTGGCGCTGCAAGACAGTTGTTACCTGTGGGAAGACGTACGTGTAGGTGCAGCGTACCTCTATATGTGTACCTAGGATACACGTATAGAGGCGCGTATCCCAGGTACTGGAGCTGGGTAGTGACCCACGCCACCAGATTGATTGATAGAGATTAAGCCACCCAAGAGGGTGGCACGGACATGAATAGCCCATAAACCCAGCCACCGTGCGTACGTGACTCGCGTAGTTCGTGCTCTTCCCTCGTGGTGGCTCGCACGAAAGAAACTTATTCTTGTCGTTCTTGGTACATTCGGGATTTATATTTTAACCTGTAACTTGGCGGTACATTCTGCGTGTTTTTTTTTGTATAATTTTGTTATGGGTTTAACATCTGCATATTGGAATTAGTATTTATGTAGAATTTTGATTGTTGCCGCCGAAGGCGGCTAGTTTATTGTGCACCCCATACTCATCCTGTGAGCGGTAGCGCAAAAGCATTACAGAGGGCACAAAAGGTCTTTATCAGACATCTTAGATTATTACATTAACAATTACATCTATCATTTACACCTTATAGTTACAATGTCAGCTAGTTACAGAGTAAGTGCTATTTCAAGAGCTACATATTTACAGTAAGTCATCATACATTAATGTACAACCTGTCCTCAACTCTGCCCCAGAATCTGCCCGAAACGCATTGCGTAATAATGGCTTTAGGCATTGTATGTACTAGCTCTATCTATAAAACGATCAATTTATGTAACATCCCTTGTATGTATGTACCTTATCTGAATAAACATATTTATTTATTTATTTACTTTCACCCGTCTTATCCTGCCCTCTCCCTTCCCAGCCTGCCTCCCCCTCTCCCAACCTACCCTCCCTCCCCCCTCCCAGCCCGCCTTTCCCCTGTCAACATTACAAGAGCAGTTCTGCCATCTTGAGACGTGTCTTCTGGATGACTTAGCCAGGTGGCGAACAGCCCACAATAGACTTCTTGTGCGGAAGGATGTTACATAGTGTGTGATGGTATATAATTTGTTGTTGTTGCTATAGATTCAGCTACTGGGAACAAAATGTTCCAAGTAGCACGGTCTATGGTGAGCCCGTAGTGGACTTAGCTGGCACAGGAGCGGTGCTGTGATGTTATTTGTTCCCATATGTCCTCTTCGTTGAGTTCAGCTTCCGCATGTCCCAATGGATGGTTTGGTGTTCTTGGTAAAGATTTTAAGATAATCGTTATTCATCTGTTATGCTTGATCTAAAAATAAAGACAAAAACAGGCAAGCTATAAGTGAGAATGTAGAAAAGCTTCCTTCATTTATTATTTAGTTCTTTCGTGCAGGGTGGCACATGCGGGTAGCACACCCACGGACGTACACGCACATGTAGGCACGGAGGTGTACGTACGCACGTACTCACGATACAAGAGGCATTCAACTACAGGCTAGTGTCCCTTCTAGTTGCCCTAATGACAGGCCCTAACCAGCAATACTGTGCAAGGTGATGGAGTGTGTGAGAACAAAACTAGAAAATCTGAAGAGAAGGGACGTTATAACACTTCAAGGTTCAGGGATGGTAAATCTTGGTGCCTTATCCTGGCATCATGGTGCCTTATCTTGGCGCCGTATTTGGCATCTTTGTGCCTTATTCTGGCATCTTGGTGCCGTATCCTGGCATCTTGGTGCCTTATCCTGGAATCTTGGTGCCGTATCCTGGCATCTTGGTGCCTTATCCTGGAATCTTGGTGCCGTATCCTGGCATCTTGGTGCCTTATCCTGGAATCTTGGTGCCGTATCCTGGCATCTTGGTGCCTTATCCTGGAATCTTGGTGCCGTATCCTGGCATCTTGGTGCCGTATCCTGGCATCTTGGTGCCGGGATATCAGCTGCAGGGGGGTGGGGCCTCAAGTCTGGGTCGTGATAACGGGTGACAGCCGGCAGCAGATTTGCCAGGCGAGGCGGAGGTCATCTCGTGTTGGGTCGCCATTACCAATGACCTCTACTGACCTTCACGTCTGATGGTCGCTGTATCAGGACAGGCTAGCGGGATCTGCAAGTCACAGAAGTTACAGCCCCGCTCCTGTGCCGGGTAAGTCCACTACGGGTTCACCATAGCCCGTGCTACTTTGAACATTTTGTTCCCAGTAGCTGAATCTAAAACGTCAACAAGTCGCTGCTATTGCCCAAAAGTCTCTGACAGGGCGAGACCTTTTGACAAGTTTTCTTACACCTGTAGTAAACGGGTTTCGCGGAATTAGTAGCTTGTTGTGGGTTGCATCCCGGGTAAGGTGGCTTTGAGGAAGGTTTGACCTAGCAAGGTTAATTATTAGATGTTGTTGTTATAGATTCAGCTACTCGGAATAAGTTCCAAGTAGCACGGGCTATGATGAGCCTGTAACTTACCTGGCACAGGAGCGGGGCAAGAAGCACGGGCTAGGGTTAGCCTCGTGGACGGGAGATGTCTCCCGTGAATTATTTGATTTTGGTGCACGTTTTTATGCTAGCGATAGCTATGAGGCGTGGCCCAAGAGCTGGCTCCCGCTCCCAGTAGAGAGATGTAGGCAGGCACAGGCTGCATTATCGTAGCGTGACCAACACATGCATTGTGGTGGTGAGTTACAGCCTATTGACACGCGGTTCCGACCCGCAGAGGCAGCCTAGCTTCTTCAAACCAATAATACATGTTCTGCTGGTAATAACATAGGAGATTCGGGTTGTTTACACGTGAATGTGTTTCAGATATGTAGCCTCAGAGCTTCGTGTATTAAAACTGGCTATGGATTGTAATATTGTGTTGCCTCAAACTTGTTTCGTAAAATTCAAATGGTTGATCACGTTAGGAGGTTATATTATTTATTTACATGTATTTGTATAAAATAATGTACGTTAGGTTTTGAGACTACATATCATTTGTGTTCTTACATTCTTGTAAAACCATTAACACGCAGGGCGTTTCAGGCAGGTCCTTAACCTAACAGATACAAGCAAGAGTTATTAAAATGGACATTGAAGCAGAATTAGGTTTTTACATTTTTATGTAACTACAATAAAAAATTAGATATTATTGATTACACTGGTGAAGCTGCCTGCCTTAAGTACTAATATTGGGCAAGTGGGTAGCACAGGATAGTGTGAATTTGAAGTCTAAGGTAGGAAACTGTGATGGATGAAATTAGGTACTTTTTGGTTTGCTTTTTAATAAGGCATAGGTTGGACAGGTTTTTTTTTCAATTAAGGAGTTTATTTGCATGGAATGTTTGCACAGATTTAGTTTGACTAGGAATGTCAAAGGTGTATTTATTTCTGGTGTGGTGCTCATGGGTTCTATTACGTCTATCAAGGAAGAGTTTCAGATCAAGATTAGCATTTAGGAACAAGGTTTTGTACATGTAAATAGCACAAAAGAATGTGTGGAGTGAGTGTTTGTGTGTTTAACATGTTTATGATTTAAACAGAGGGGGCTGCGTGTTGTTTGAAGACAGTTTGTTATAAGCCGGCGAAGAGTCACAATAACGTGGCTGAAGTATGTTGACCAGACCACACACTAGAAGTTGAAGGGACGACGACGTTTCGGTCCGTCCTGGACCATTCTCAAGTCGCTTCAGAAGCGACTTGAGAATGGTCCAGGACGGACCGAAACGTCGTCGTCCCTTCAACTTCTAGTGTGTGGTCTGGTCAACAGTTTGTTATAAAGATATAACAATCCTAAAGTAATGTTATATAAAGATAGGCGAATGTGATACAGCAGTGGAGGAAGTAGATGGTGTTCGTGCGGAATTTGCATACTTATGTCACTGTTGGTAGTGTGATATAAGTATGTTAAATGTGAATGTTAAATCCGCTCTCCCATCCCCCCCCCCACCCCCTGTCCAATCACTTGGGCTGGACGGTAGAGCGACGGTCTCGCGTCATGCAGGTCGGCGTTCAATCCCCGACCGTCCAAGTGGTTGGGGCACCATTCCTTCCCTCCGTCCCATCCCAAATCCTTATCGTTGTTGTTGTTGTTAAAGATTAAGCCACCCAAGAGGTGGCACGGGCATGAATAGCCCGTAAGTGGTGGCCCTTATGAGCCATTAACAGTATCGAGAGATGATACTGGAGATCTGTGGAGGTGCGACTGCACCCTGCGTGACGGGAGATGTCTCCCGGACCAAATGGTGACCAAATGGTTGAAGATGCAAATTGATGAAGATTGATGAAGATTAAGCCACCCAAAAGGTGGCACGGGCATGAATAGCCCGTAAGTGGTGGCCCTTTTGAGCCATTACCAGTATCAATAGATGATACTGGAGATCTGTGGAGGTGCGACTGCACCCTGCGTGACGGGAGATGTCTCCCGGACCAAATGGAGAATCCTTATCCTTATCCCCAGTGCTATATAGTCGTAATGACTTGGTGCTTTCCCCCTGATAGTTCCCTTCCCTTCCCCCTCCCGCCTCTTTCTGCTACTCTCCAATTCCGTCATCACTCGTAAGACTAACTGGGTTAGTGATTGATGAAGATTAAGCTACCCAAGAAGTGGCACGGGCATGAATAACCCGTAACTGGGTTAGTCATTATGACGGCCTCTTATACTCAATCTTCCACTGGTTAATTCCCCCTTAGCTTGGCTCTTTCCCCTCGTAGCCATTACCGGCCGTCGTCCCTTGCCCTCTCATTACTTCCGTCTGGGAAGATCACGCTTACCTTTCTTCCCCTCGTCCTAAGGTAGAATTTCAACCTCACAACCTTAATAGCACAATCACTACCGGCTACCGTGAGCCTCTTGTGGCCGGGGTTAAATTGATTGGAGTAATTAGTTGATGGTTTGAGAACTCTGAACCGTTTAAGGAGGGTGGGAAGGTGGCCTCAAGGAAGTAGTTAACTGGTGGGACGAATGGCCAATTGATTGGTGAGGGGGGGGGGCATATTTACCCGGAAGTGGTGAGGGTCGTTCTCCAAAGGGTCCTCAACGTCAAGAAACTGTCCTACTAAAGTGCCCCCTTATCCTTAGCCTACCAGAGGACCTAAAACAGAAAACGGGACTGTATGTTAATTTCGCGAACTGTTCAAGTATGTTTATGGAGACAAGAAAGAAATACATCTCAAAGGGATAGATTGAAGATTGATGAAGATTAAACCACCCAAAAGGTGGCACGGGCATGAATAGCCCGTAAGTGGTGGCCCTTTTGAGCCATTACCAGTATCAAGAGCTGATACTGGAGATCTGTGGAGGTGCGACTGCACCCTGCGTGACGGGAGATGTCTCCCGAGTCAAAGGGATAGATTAGCCTAGGCTATTTCTACCCCCTCCCCAAATTCGCGAGCTGCGACCATTTTCTAGTACAACGATTTATAGCTTTAGGTGGAGGTTACGTCAAAATGCGACGTTGTATTAGAAAGACGGGTTGCGTACACAGTAACAAGTTTGCTCGTGATGGAGCAAAACTAATATTTTTGAGATATATAAAAGAGTTGTTACATTCTTGTACAGCCACCAGTACGCGTAGCGTTTCGGGCAGGTCCCTGGGATACGATCCCCACCGTGGGGGGGTGTTGACCCCCACGGTGGCCCTGATTGGCGCAGGTGAATGACCTAGGTGGTGGGGGGGCAGGGGGGGGGTGCACCCCACGGCACCTTGTTTTGGAGGCAGAGAAAGAGGGGGGGAGGGGGATTAAGGGAACACACACACAAACAAATAGATCAACAGACAGGTAAAACAAAACAGTCCCATACATAGAATTGCAAGGGATGGGTGTATGAAGAGAGACTGAAGGAACTAAACCTGACGATGCTAGGAGAAAAGGGGAAGATTGTTTACTGAAAGGCACGTGGGGGGGGGGAAGGGATCAGGAGAAAGGGACAAGACATTATGACTATATAGCACTGGGAAAGGGGTCAGGACGGGCTGGATACCCTGCCACCAGTTTGCTGAGGCGAGACTTGGGTTAGCCTCCAGCTCCTGGACCACGCCTCTGGTCGATATAGGCACGACTTGAGGCCCTAACCAAAGATAGTGGCTGCCGATTGTATTCTTGTATCGGATAAATCGGATCTAGATGTATTAAACCTTACATATTGGACGGAATTTTGTTTGACTGACAAAGATCGTACGAGTTGACCTTAGAATGTATTGATGCTATTGTATTTATTAGTGTTGGGGACAAATAATAAATCTAGTATTTGTCAGCTGAATATGCCAATGTTTCAATTATTTTTTCTACTTAAATCACCACTACTACAACTTTTTCTACTTCTAGATCTACTTATTCTTCTACTTTTAAATGCTTCACCGTCTATCTTACGCAGCCAAACACTGTAGCTTAAGGCCGGAGACGCTAATTTGCTGTGTAATAAACTTAACAACAATGGCCAGATGCATTAAACTAGGTTCATTAGCTAGGAGACGGGGCCCAAGAGCTGGATCCCGTCCCAGTAGACCCAACTAGGCAAGGTCACTCAAGACAACTGCATTGTTACTCTCGTGACCTGGTGATGTATGTTGTCATCTGTCATGATGATGGGTTATAATCTGTCTGTCACGTATTGTCATGTGGTGGGGGGTGTATCTGGCTTGACTGTGGGGGGGGGGTGTATCTGGCTTGACTGTGGGGGGTGTAGCTGGCTTGACTGTGGGGGGTGTAGCTGGCTTGACTGTGGGGGGTGTAGCTGGCTTGACTGTGGGGGGGGTGTAGCTGGCTTGACTGTGGGGGGGGTGTAGCTGGCTTGACTGTGGGGGGGTGTAGCTGGCTTGACTGTGGGGGTGTGTGTAGCTGGCTTGACTGTGGGGGTGTGTAGGTGGCTTGACTGTGGGGGGTGTAGCTGGCTTGACTGTGGGGGTGTGTGTAGCTGGCTTGACTGTGGGGGGGTGTAGCTGGCTTGACTGTGGGGGGGGGGTGTAGCTGGCTTGACTGTGGGGGGTGTAGCTGGCTTGACTGTGGGGGGGGTGTAGCTGCTTGACTGTGGGGGGGGGGTGTAGCTGGCTTGACTGTGGGGGGGGTGTAGCTGGCTTGACTGTGGGGGTGTGTAGCTGGCTTGACTGTGGGGGTGTGTAGCTGGCTTGACTGTGGGGTGTGTAGCTGGCTTGACTGTGGGGGTGTGTAGCTGGCTTGACTGTGGGGGTGTATCTGACTTGATTGTGAGGCTGTATCTGGCTTGACTGTGGTGCTGTGTAGCTGGCTTGACTGACGTGCATGCCTATATTACTATGGTGTGATGGTGGCTTAACTAATATGACTCTTGGGTGCCCACAGATGTCGTCCCCTGAACGAGAAGGAGAGGCTTCGAGGCGACGAGAGCAACGTCACCTTTCCTGGCGAGGGACAAGCATGGGTAAGTCTTACCTTCCTGGCTCCTCCTTCCTTTACCTTCCCCCCCCCCCTCTCTCCTCCTCCTGCTCCTTCCCCCTCTCTTCTCCTCCTCCCCCCTCTCCTCCTCCTTCCCCCTCTCCTCCTCCTTCCCCCTCTCATCGCTCTTTCCACTCCAACCTTTTCTATCTTCGTGTTTACCTCTACAGGCAGCAACTCTTATCTACACTGTCCATTATAACTCACAGTAGAGCCCCCAGTGAGGACAGTGATGCCGGCTACTGTGAGCGGCGCCTTGAGACAGCCTCGTCCAAAATATCACCACTACGGGCTCACCATAGCCCGTGCTACTTGGAACTTCTTGTTCCAGGTAGCGAATCTTTAACAGCAGCAGCAGCCTCGTCCAGCACGGTAAGGAGGTGGAAATAGATTTCTCAAGAGGCGACGCCGCTATTCATTTTAGCAACGCGTGCAATTAGATCTTTCAATTAGCTCTACACTGCAAGGCCTTGGTGGCAGGTGTGTTGCAATGTTGGTCGCGGTGTTGACAAGTCGTTAATGAGTTACGGGGCCCTTACTGCGAAATGGCTATTTGCGTTTGAAGTTTTGTCATTCACTATGTTGCTTTTGGGTGTTATGTATTCTGGTTATGCCAGTGGTTGAAAACTTGGGTCGTTGTGAAATGGCCTTGTTTGCCTGTCCATATGTCTGTTTGATAAATTTTTTGACTAGTTCTTCTATGTGTTGTTCATCTATAGCTTATTCATCTCTTGTGTATGTATAAATATATATATATATATATATATATATATATATATATATATATATATATATATATGTATAAATATATATATATATATATATATATATATATAAATATATATAATATATATATATATATATATATATATATATTATATATATATAATATACGATATATATATATATATATTATATATATCTGTAAATGGAACTGTCTGGCTATTCGAGGTTCGAGGCCAGATGTTTAGGGCTAGCCTCGTCCAATTTTGTAACAGGGTTGTTTGATTTGTGGAACCAATTACCGCGTACCGTGGTGGAGGTGGGGTCCCTCGATTGTTTCAAGCGCGGATGGACATGTATGTGAGTGGGATTGGTGGTTTTAGATAGGAGCTGCCTCGTATGGGCCAATAGGCCTTCTGCGCAGTGCCTTTGTTCTTATGTTCTTATAGCTTAGCGTCCACACTGTGGCTGAGTGGAGAGCGCTCGGATTGATAGTCCAAGAACCAGGGATCGATCTCCGGCGATGGCGGAAACAAATGGGCAGTTTCTTTGATCCCGATGCTCCTATTCACCTAGCAGTAAATAGGTGCCTTGGGAGTTAGACAGCTGCTACGGGCTGCTTCCTGGTATTTGTGTAGGCAAGGGGGGGGGGGGGACGAAAGACCAGAGCCCAACCCCCGCAGGCACAACTAGGTGATACAACTAGGTGAACTAGGTTAATACCTCACAATGTTGTAGGAACAAAATACAGCCACAATACAATAACAGCTGTAGATAGCATCACGTGACATTATACAGCAGATAGCGTTGCCAAATAGTCAAATGCTGACTTATTATAGGGATAGGGTGGAGTTGGGAATAAGGCTCCGGATTCTGAATATTTAAGATATCACAGGTATTATGGGTAAGCTTAGATTTAGGAAAGACTTGGGTAAATACTGGTTCGGTAACAGGGTTGTTGATTTGTGGAACCAATTACCGCGTAACGTGGTGGGTGATAGTCAGTATTTGTACTGTTCTCTGGGTGTGTCTGGGAGCTTGAGAGAGCCCCTCTGTGCTGCGTGCTTACCACCATAGCTCGCTCGTCACGTTCCACAAACAATAACATACTTGAGAGTGACGCTTGTGACCTGGTGACCTACATAGTGTTATTGATTAGTGACCTTGTGGCTCTTGTGAGGAGAGTGCGACGCAGCGACGTCTGTTGCACGGCGTCGTTGGACGCGTTCAGGGCGACGTCTGCCTCCCAAGGCGTCGCTGGACGCGTTCAGGGCGATGTGCGTCTTCCAAGACGTCGCTGGACGCGTTCAGGGCGACGTCTGCCTCCCAAGGCGTCGCTGGACGCGTTCAGGGCGATGTTTGTCTTCCAAGACGTCGCTGGACGCGTTCAGGGCGATGTTTGTCTTCCAAGACGTCGCTGGACGCGTTCAGGGCGACGTCTGCCTCCCAAGGCGTCGTTGGACGCGTTCAGGGCGATGTTTGTCTTCCAAGGCGTCGCTGGACGCGTTCAGGGCGACGTCTGCCTTCCAAGACGTCGCTGGACGCGTTCAGGGCGACGTTTGTCTTCCAAGACGTCGTTGGACGCGTTCAGGGCGACGTCTGCCTTCCAAGACGTCGCTGGACGCGTTCAGGGCTATGTTTGTCTTCCAAGACGTCGTTGGACGCGTTCAGGGCGATGTTTGTCTTCCAAGACGTCGCTGGACGCGTTCAGGGCGATGTTTGCCTTCCAAGGCGTCGCAGGACGCGTTCAGGGCGACGTCTGCCTTCCAAGACGTCGCTGGACGCGTACAGGACAACGTCTATCTCCCAAGACGTCGCTGGACGCGTCTTGAGAGCACGTCTAGAAGACGTGGACCCCTCCCCTAAGAAGGGTCCTGCTCTCCTGGCGACGCTGACGAAGTGGTATCATCACTACCAGCTGTTGATGAAGTACCTGCCTGGCCTTGGCCACACGCAGAGGTGATTTTGGCAGTAAAGATTGGATTATAGATGACTTAATGCCGCTAATTCATCTGCCATTTGGCTCTAGGGAGGAGAGCCGGTCGGCCGAGCGGACAGCACACTGGACTTGTGATCCTGTGGTCCTGGGTTCGATCCCGGGCACCAGTGAGAAACAATGGGCAGAGTTTCTTTCACCCTATGCCCCTGTTACCTAGCAGTAAAATAGGTACCTGGGTGTTAGTCAGCTGTCACGGGCTGCTTCCTGGGGGTGGAGGCCTGGTCGAGGACCGGGCCGCAGGGACACTAAAAAGCCCCGAAATCATCTCAAGATAACCTCAAGAGGGGCAGTTATTAGCGTCGTTTCAACGTAACACGAGATCGACAGGCGCATGCGCAATCTAGCATTACGAATTGCAATAATTCATAAAAGGGAAAACAGAAATATCGATCATGTACAGTTGTTGTGCGCGGATAAGTAGTAAGTTTAGATTTAGGAAAGACATGGGTAAATACTGGTTCGGTAACAGGGTTGTTGATTTGTGGAACCAATTACCGCGTACCGTGGTGGAGGTGGGGTCCCTCGATTGTTTCAAGCGCGGGATGGACATGTATATGAGTGGGATTGGGTGGTTATAAATAGGAGCTGCCTCGTATGGGCCAATAGGCCTTCTGCAGTTACTTTTGTGGGCCGGACGGTAGAGCGACGGTCATGCAGGTCGGCGTTCAATCCCCGACCGTCCACAAGTGGTTGGGCACCATTCCTTTCCCTTACCCGTCCCATCCTAAATCCTTATCCTGACCCCTTCCCGGTGCTATATAGTCTAATGGCTTGGCGCTTTCCCCTGATAATACCCTCTACGAAGCCGCTAGGCAGAGGAGCGACTCCTGGGGCCAGATTCACGAAAGTACTTACGAACGTGTACATCTTTCCTCAATCTTAGACGGCTTTGGTTACATTTATTAAACAGTTTACAAGCATGAAAACTTGCCCATCAACTGTTGTTATTGTTATAAACAGCCTCCTGGTGCTTCCCAGCTCATTAACTGTTTAATAATTGTAAACAAAGCCGCCAAAGATTGATCAAAGATGAACAAATTCGTAAGTGCTTGCGTAACTGCTTCGTGAATCTGGCCCCCAGATTCGTAAGTGCTTGCGTAACTGCTTCGTGAATCTGGCCCCAGGAGTCTCCTTGTTGATATATTGGGCAATAAATTTAAGTTTCTTTACTAAAGCGGAGTTCTTCGGCCGTGTCCACCCTGACGTCCATACCGCCCCCTCCGCTTTCAACCTCCTATTCCCTTCTATCCCACCCCATCTCCTTCTATCCCACCCCCATTGTTTACCCTCCCACACTACTTAGGACGCCTCTACTCTTTCACCCTCCCTCCTAACCTGATTGGTCCTCCATCACAACATTACACTACAACTACTTAATTACTACTAACTACTAAGACAAGGTTTGGGGCGTTTCGTATCGCCCCTTATGTTATGCCTAGCAGTATCTAGCTACCCAGGATAGTTAGCTTAGAAAGTGTTCGACCTTATAAACCTAACGTGTATATATATACACTGGCTGCCTGTCCCCTGACAGTGAATAATGATTATTTATTTATAATTAATATTACCACAGACCGTCATGTGTAGCACAGAAATTCATTGGTCCTTGTATACACATTATTTTGATCTATAAAAGTGACGTAGGTCAGATGCCTGTGGCTAGTCTCACCCAAATTCTCAAGACGTCACGTGTCAGGGTACACTCGTGCTATAGGTCAGTCTGACTCGACCCCAGTACCACCATTTAAGAAATTAGAATATGGAATCAAAAGATAAACAAATTGCGTATTCGAGTAATAAACTTAATGGTATTGACATGAACACCAACTTTGAAAAGGCACGCAAACTTGGCTTAGATGTTGATCATTCCTCTGGAGGGCAGGTGCCAGATTCACGAAAGCACCTGCGCAAGAACTTACGAACGTGTACATCTTTCCTCAATCTTTGACTGTCTTGGTTACATTTATTAACAGTTTACAAGCATGAAAACTTGCCAATCAACTGTTGTTATTGTTATAAACAGCCTCCTGGTGCTTCGGAGCTCATTAACTGTTAAATAATTGGAAACAAAGCCGCCAAAGATTGAGAAAAGATGTACAGGTTCGTAAGTGCTTTCGTGAATCTGGCCCCTGGAGGCTACACAATGACCAGAACAAAGTGAGTTAACAAGTGGCTACTTGAGTTTAACTCCACTAAGTGTAAAGTAATAACAGGCGAAAGGAGGAGGCCGAACACAAGCAACCCATCCTCCGAATTGACAGTACTGTTTAACACTAAGTGTAATAAGTACATTTCCTGACTGTCATACATAGTACATAATTGCACTTACGGGGCTGTTACATTTACCTCCCCCATTTATTCTTTCTCGTTTTGCAATTTATTGAAATATTTTAGTTTTGTTTTATGTGTTTTATAAAACTGTAATATCAATATAGCTATAGGTTAAGTACTAATTGTAATTAAGAAGCAATAAAATGCTTGTCTTCATACACTAAGAAGGTTAGGTTAGGTCGTGGTTTTCTATTCAGCTTTTCAGGTAAACTCAAATATTCACAATATATTTGACAGTACGGTTTTAATACTAAATGAAAATAAGTACAATTCCTGACTGCTAAGAACAGTACATAATTACACTTTTAATTACACATAATTACACATAATTACACACATCATCTTCAAGAGGAAACTAGATTTATTCCTCCAAGGAGTTCCGGACCAGCCGGGCTGTGGTGGGTATGTGGGCCTGCGGGCCGCTCCAAGCAACAGCCTAGTGGACCAAACTCTCACAAGTCAAGCCTGGCCTCGGGCCGGGCTTGGGGAGTAGAAGAACTCCCAGAACCCCATCAACCAGGTATCAACCAGGTACTTGTGCTGATACATTTGCCTCCCCATATTCGGAGGACGGGCCGGGCTCAAGATACCAACTGGGAGAGAAAATCCTCAAGGAATCGAGTAGAGAGATAAAATTTGTCGGGCGATATCACACTGAATGTCTCTCTTGTAGCTCTCATCGACGGATATCTTTAGCAGCACCTTCTTGAGGTTATCTTGAGATGATTTTGGGGCTTTAGTGTCCCCGCGGCCCGGTCCTCGACCAGGCTTCCAACCCCAGGAAGCAGCCCGTGACAGCTGACTAACACTCGGGTACCTATTTTACTGCTAGGTAACAGGGGCATAGGGTGAAAGAAACTCTGCTCATTGTTTCTCGCCGGCGCCCGGGATTGAACCCGGGACCACAGGATCACAAGTCCAGCGTGCTGTCCGCTTGGCCGACCGGCTTCAGCATATCTGAAGTTGTCCAGCAGAACAAGAGCTTTTAACAATTTGCGTAAAAGAGTCATTCGAACTTTGAATAGTCACATAAGTCAGACCAGTCCTGGAATATGCAGCTCCATCGTGAAGTACATATCTAGTAGAGTACAAAAGGAAGTCAGAAAAAGTTCAGAGGTATGCCAGGAGATTATTCCTAAAACTGAGAGACGAGAGTTACTAAAAACAGGAATTAAATCTCAGGTTTCTGGACGAGAAGAGTGTTAGGGGAGACATGATTGTTACATATAAAATTCTCACGTGAATTGATAAGTAGATAAAGACATTTAACAAGGGTGATACAGGCACACACAGAGACGGGTGGAAACTAAGCACCCAAATAAGCCACAGCGATATTAGAAAGTTTCTTTCTTCAATGTCGACAGTAATTAAGAAATGGAATGCACCAAGGAGTGAGGTGGTGGAGGCAGACTCTATACACAGTTTCAAATGTATATATGATAAGAGCCCAATATGCTGGGGAACCTGTACAACAGTTTATTAGATGCTGAGAGGATGGACCAAAGAGCCGAAGTCCAAGTTACGCAAATCAACGTACAACTAGGTGTGTACAGAAGCATGCAAACTGTTCGCGTATCGACGCGCGGGACCATTATGATATGAGCGTGCGCCCCGCACCACTGCTGCCATGCCGCCTGTTAAACAAACCCACTTAGTTCTCCGCACACTTAGGAATGTGCACTTCTTGCTGTGTACACTTTGGTGCACACGAACGTCGCACGAACCAGGCGCCCAACGGGAACGATACTCTCTCCTCCATGTCTCCTAACACTATTGGTATATATTTCACCATCGTGGCCACCAGAAATGGCTACAAGAGTTCAATCCCAACAAGTGTAAGGTAATAAAGATGAAACGTGGAGGTAGGGGCACCAGGACTCTACAACAAACGAGAAGGCAACTGCAGGGATCTATGAAATATTTGGAAGTGGATAAAATTGTAGGACGAATGCCAGAGTCGCGCACACAGTGTAAGATAGTCTTCAGTCTATCCACCAGTCCTAGCCAGCATTTACGGTACCTGGAGGTTGGTCAGTCTAGGAGGAATTCTGTTCCCCAAAGTCAGGTTTGACTTGAGAGCTTGGTCCAAGAGGCTGTTGCTTGGAGCGGTCCGAAGGGCCACATATCCACCACGGCCTGGTTAGTCTCAGTCTTCTTTTTATTTCCCTCATGTCTAATTCGGTCCTGATTACATTTCCTTTTGTGGGTTTTACATTTTTTGAGGGGACATTATATCGCTGCCTTACTCTTCCCGCCTTATTACTCGAGTCATTATTGTCTTCATTAATCATTATATTGCATTAACGAAAGTATTACGGTGTCCATTGATCTCTATACACACATACCTCTCCCCAGCTCCCTTCACCCATATTGAGCTCCAAGGTCACAAAACTAGCGTATACCACTCTTGGTGCGTGTGGCGTGTGATCCATTTACGCATACCTGTGTGTATGTGTATTCACCTAGTTGTGTTTGCGGGGGTTGAGCTTTGCTCTTTCGGCCCGCCTCTCAACTGTTTGCTAACTACTATTTTTTTCCACACCACACATCCCAGGAAGCAGCCCGTAACAGCTGACTAACTCCCAGGTACCTATTTACTGCTAGGTAACAGGGGCATTCAGGGTGAAAGAAACTTTGCCCATTTGTTTCTGCCTCGTGTGTGTGTGTGTGTGTGTGTGTGTGTGTGTGTGTGTGTGTGTGTGTGTGTGTGTGTGTGTGTCCCCGAGAGAGAGGAAAGTGGGGAAACGCCCTCCGTGTTTATACTATAGTGGTTGCAGGTCGCTTTGTTGAGATTCTCGGTAGCCCAATAAGTGTGTGTTGTAAGGCATATACCCGAGTCTGTTTTTTTTAACCCTATATCATAGTGCTCATAAATAGTTGCCAAGACACGTTCCTATTGGTGTAGGGGGGACTCGTGAGGCGTCAGGAGGAGGGGGAAGGGAGAGGGTATAACTACTCCCCTCTCATAAAGGGAGAGGGGAAGATGTTGACCAGACCACACACTAGAAGTTGAAGGGACGACGACGTTTCGGTCCGTCCTGGACCATTCTCAAGTCGCTTCAAGCGACTCGAGAATGGTCCAGGACGGACCGAAACGTCGTCGTCCCTTCAACTTCTAGTGTGTGGTCTGGTCAACATACTTCAGCCACGTTATTGTGACTCTTCGCCTGCGAGAGGGGAAGATATCACCGCCAGGAAGGGAGGAGGGAATGAAGGATAAAAAGTGCTTGGCCAACACTTGTAAAGGATGCTAGAACAAGGAGCTGGGATGTGAGAATGAGGGGAAGGAACAGTGCCTAATCCCCTTTGGGGGCCATCTGGGATCGAACGCCGAACTTGCAAGAGACACACGGCTGATGTTCTTAGCGCCCCGTCGAAGCGGTTAGGCCAAAAGATTAACAAAGATTTAAAGTTGAAAACATACAAGTATAATTGGGGAAAGACGAGACCTTGTGATGCGGGGGGGGGGGAGAGAATATGGTCAGTTTGTACTTTATGATAATACAGTTAATACAACATATTAATACAACTTTATGGTGAATCTCGTTAGCAAGGTTCACAGACTCTCCTGTTAGCAATTATTCGTAGGTGTTCAGACTTGTTCGAACGCCGTAGCTTCGTCGTGTGTTTGGCGGACGACGACACATTCGGACACTGGGCACTTAACGTCAGCCAGAGACGTGTAGGTAGAGTTTGTACAGCGTGACGATGGCGATTGGGCCGCAGAGGTTGGGTGGTGGTGGTGGTCCCGTTTTCTGTTTTGGGTCCTCTGGGAGGTTAGAATAAGGGGCCACTTTAGTACGACAGTTTCTTGAAGTTGGGAAACTTTAGGAGGGACGGGCTGGGTAGATTTCAATACGCCTAGTCAAATGTGTGTATATATATATATATATATATATATATATATATATATATATGACCAATTTCGTGCAGAGCTAATGATCTCGTCAGTCGGGTATGCAGAACCTGTAGGGGTATGCAGGGCCTGTAGGCGTACGCAGGCCAGTAGGCGTACGCAGAATTTGTAGGCGTACACAGAATCTGTAGGCGTACACAGAATTTGTAGGCGTACACAGAATCTGTAGGCGTACGCAGGGGCCTGTAGGCGTACGCAGGGGCCTGTAGGCGTACGCAGGGGCCTGTAGGCGTACGCAGGGGCCTGTAGGCGTACGCAGGGGCCTGTAGGCGTACGCAGGGGCCTGTAGGAGTACGCAGGGGCCTGTAGGAGTACGCAGGGGCCTGTAGGCGTACGCAGGGGCCTGTAGGCGTACGCAGGGGCCTGTAGGCGTACGCAGGGGCCTGTAGGCGTACACCCAGGCAAAGTTTTACCTTGATAACAACGCCCAACATGCACTGCCACACGGCACCATCAACACAGTTACCACTCAATCATAACCAATCTTCGTCTTACTGTTTCTGGTGATCACGCAATGATGGTGCGCCGTGTGCTGGTGATGTACCGTAAGCAGGAGGGGTGTCGGCGGTGAGGCGGTGTGGGCGTGCCAGGGGGCGGTGTGGGCGTGCCAGGGGGCGGGGTAGGCGTGCCAAAGGGCGGTGTGGACGTACCAGGGGGCGGTGTAGGCGTGCCAAAGGGCGGTGTGGGGTGGGTGCCCCAGGAACTGTGTAAGGTTAATATATCGTGTGCTTCCAAATTACGTCCAGCAAGAGATTTCTACGAAGACCTGTTTTAGGTGAGAGAGGCGAGGTGATGGCCGCAAGCGTCAACCCTAACACGCGACGGGGTAAAACGCCTTACACCACACAACAATCGACTTGAGAATGGTCCAGGACGGACCGAAACGTCGTCGTCCCTTCACCTTCTAGTGTGTGGTCTGGCCAACATACTTTAGCCACGTTATTGTGACTCGTCGCCTGCAAGAATTCCTTCTTGCACCGTCCAGATATAAAATTGCTTGGAGTGAACACCATTGGGGTCCAGTACTTGGTCCAGGGTTCAAAGAACGCGGTCATTCGCCCCAAGGATGGGTGTGGGGTCCACTATCGCCCCAAGGATGGGTGTGGGGTCCACTCTCGTCCCACAGGATGGGTGTGGGGTCCACTATCGCCCCACAGGATGGGTGTGGGGTCCACTATCGCCCCACAGGATGGGTGTGGGGTCCACTATCGCCCCCACAGGATGGGTGTGGGGTCCACTATCGCCCCCACAGGATGGGTGTGGGGTCCACTATCGCCCCCACAGGATGGGTGTGGGGTCCACTATCGCCCCCACAGGATGGGTGTGGGGTCCACTATCGCCCCACAGGATGGGTGTGGGGTCCACTATCGCCCCACAGGATGGGTGTGGGGTCCACTATCGCCCCCACAGGATGGGTGTGGGGTCCACTATCGCCCCCACAGGATGGGTGTGGGGTCCACTATCGCCCCACAGGATGGGTGTGGGGTCCACTATCGCCCCACAGGATGGGTGTGGGGTCCACTCTCACCCCACAGGATGGGTGTGGGGTCCACTATCGCCCCACAGGATGGGTGTGGGGTCCATAATACACGAACAAATTACGTATGAGCACGGTATTGATTGTAAACAAACTCGTTTTCAAGGTCTGACGTCCTGACATGTTTTGTATGGAAAGGTTAACCTTACATATCGTGGGCCATACATATGTATATATACATAATACATAACATACGTAATAGATAACATACATATCGTGGGACATACCTAATATGTCGTGTTAATTAACCCGACATATTAAGCGAGGTGTTAATCTTACATATTTAGGGGGATTAATCCCACATATTGGAGGAAGGTGTTACTCCTACATATTGAATTGTAGGTCATTAACCCGACATATTGGGGTTAACACCCCCATAATGGTGGGGGGGGGTGTTAACCCCTCATATGCATTGGAATCTTTGATTAGATTTGATATCTTGTGCAATATGAAAATAAAATCCAGCAGCACTGCGGCTTGCGTATTCAATCAGTTTATTCCACAACTGGTTCGAATCCTGGTCTGGTCTTGGTCTTAGGTTCGAATCCTAGGCCGAGCGAGTCAATTCCTGACATTATGCTTCTCTGTCCACGTAGCAGTAGAGAAGTATCTGGGAGTTAGGGAGCTGTTGTGGGTTGCATCCTGAATGGGGATTTGGATGAGAGCTATACAGGCTTTGTCCCCATCCTCTGATAGGCTACAACTTGATGATAGGCGTGGAGTGCCACTCGGATTCAAGCACTAGCTCTCCCTTGATGAGAGAGATATAGTGCCTCTATTCAGCCATGGCACCATGGTAATTGATCTTCCCACGCGCTCCCCTAATTCCCGGTAATTATGCAGTAATTATATGCATGCTCCATTACCAGTTCAGAAGGGTAGTTGCCTTGAATTGCCTTAATAGACGAGTATTACTGGGGGTATTGAGGCACCAGCAGGTGTTGCAAATGTGTTGCTTGGAGGCAGGGTCTGCAGCCTCTGCAAGCCTGCCTCCAGCCTCTGCAAGTCTGCCTACCTCCAGCCTCTGCAAGCCTGCCTGCAGCCTCTGCAAGCCTGCCTGCCTGCAGCCTCTGCAAGCCTGCCTGCCTCCAGCCTCTGCAAGCCTGCCTGCCTCCAGCCTCTGCAAGCCTGCCTGCCTCCAGCCTCTGCAAGCCTGCCTGCCTCCAGCCTCTGCAAGCCTGCCTGCCTCCAGCCTCTGCAAGCCTGCCTGCCTCCAGCCTCTGCAAGCCTGCCTGCCTCCAGCCTCTGCAAGCCTGCCTGCCTCCAGCCTCTGCAAGCCTGCCTGCCTGCAGCCTCTGCAAGCCTGCCTGCCTGCAGCCTCTGCAAGCCTGCCTGCCTCCAGCCTCTGCAAGCCTGCCTGCCTCCAGCCTCTGCAAGCCTGCCTGCCTCCAGCCTCTGCAAGCCTGCCTGCCTCCAGCCTCTGCAAGCCTGCCTGCCTCCAGCCTCTGCAAGCCTGCCTGCCTCCAGCCTCTGCAAGCCTGCCTCCAACCTCTCCACACCTGCATAGTGTTAAGAGATGGTGTTCATCAGCACATTGCAGAAAGCGCGGAATTACTGCTGTTCACATTGATATAATTTACACATGTTCTCTTCAGTTTATACTCGTTAATGTTTTTATATGATCACTCGTACTTGTGAAATGGAAGGGTGAACAACGCTCCTTTGAACATGGTTTGGTGCTGTTCCTTCAGGCTGTTTCTTGCCCCAGCTGCTTGTCTGTCCTATCCCAGGTCGTAGTCTGTCCTATCCCTTCAAAGTGCTGCGTTTCAGGCTTTGATCTTTCCTTCTAATTCCCATTTTCTTTGTGTCTGTGGGCCCAAGAGAGACGCAGACAACATGGCGCGCAAACCTCGATGTCGGGCAGCGGCAGAATGCGGCATTCGACGCCAGGATAAGGTATAGGGTTATATTAGGGCGTGCTGGGGGAGAGGTGGTGGTCCATGCTACCCGCATGCGACTCATGGTCGTACCTCAAGGTGACCAGGGTTCGTGATTGTGATTTATTGTAATAATCTTGTGGGGGAGCACCCCCTTCCCTCTGGGTCTTGGTGCGACGGCTGACTCTATGGTTATTGTTCAGGTAAAAGTGGATTTGCTTGGTTTTATTGTTGAAACTGACCTTTTGCTGTCAGCTGGATCTGCTAGTGGACATTCCTGTCATGTGTATACTGTGTAATTCCTATAATTAATGTGACGTATTTCTTCATTTTTGTTTGTCTTGCTAATTCCTCTCTTCTTCCCTCTTCGCCTTCTTCCCTCTCTTCTGTCCCCACTCATCACAATTATTCTGTCTTCCGTCTACAGGTGAACATGGACGGCGTGAACGGACAAGCGACGCAGAAGCCGAAGGTCTTCTCTTATAACGTTGTGTTCGAGCCGGAGGCCACGCAGGAGGATGTTCTCGAGCACTCCGGAGTCAAGCGGGTCCTCGACATGGCCATCGACGGCTTCTCCTGCACGGTCTTCTGCTACGGCCAGACGGGGTCGGGCAAGACCCACACCCTCACTGGGCCCCCACACCTGGTGAGCGAGACTCTTGTGAGCTTTACTTAAGCGGTACGGTAAGCAGGCGATGAGTCACAATAACGTGGCTGAAGTATGTTGACCAGACCACACACTAGAAGGTGAAGGGACGACGACGTTTCAGTCCGTCCTGGACTATTCTCAAGTCGATTGTGAGAATCGACTTGAGAATGGTCCAGAACGGACCAAAACGTCGTCGTCCCTTTACCTTCTAGTGTGTGGTCTGGTCAACGGTACGGTAAGTTCTTTACACTGTTGCATTTTCAACTTAATCATTTTTTTTGCGTATCTTACTAGTGCATGATTTGAAGTTTGCCTCCTGTGGTATGGCTACCTCTGCCTGTGATTTTCCAGATCACTAACAACTCTAAATTCCGACCAGGATTCGAACCCCCTGCCGTTCTGGATCACCCCTAAACGTACACAGTACTGTGACCACCTGGCTAATGATACTCTATAGGAATTGGGTAGTCCTGGTACAAACTAAGCTCTAGGACTATTCAACCCCCGGCGATACTCGTGGTTCAATTTGGGGATAGTTTGTCATCAAATTCTGGCAAATGCCCGGGCCGCGCTGAGGGTACAAGTGTGTGAGAGGCTGCAAGAACGCGTGTTCTTGCAGGTGACCAGTAGTATCAAAATCAGGTATTGGGAGGTAACATTTGACCTTGCTTGTATAGGCAAGTACGCACACCAGGGGCTGCTGGTGTTCTGGTCAGTCAGGAGTTCCCAAATATTTCTACTTCTAAAATTCTCGATTTCCGTACGATCGCGTCTGTAAGTTAAACAGTGTTCGGTGACCATCGGAGATCTCGTCTGTAAGTTAAACAGCGTTGGGTGACCATCCGGAGAGCTTCGCCCTTGGAGGGGGGGGGAAGGGTGTTGGTGTAACACTCTAAGCTAAGTGGGTTCCTGTCTGCGATGTTTGGGTCATGAGGTATGACGTTTCGATCGTAGCTGGCTGTTAACCTGGGTTACGGAGAAAGTTAACACAAGTTAACACATTTTGAAGGGGTAAATTACAGCACATTATCCATACTCCACATATGAGATGAAAATATTATCCATACTCCACACATGAGATGAAAATATTATCCATACTCCACACATGAGATGAAAATATTATCCATACTCCACACATGAGATGAAAATAGGTGCGGTCCAAGACGGATTGAAACGTCTTTTCACTGATGTGAGGGGGGGGGGGAAGGGTATATTTTTAGATTCATTATTGGTGTGGGAAAAGCTGACATGATTAATTTAAGTGGAGAATTACTAGGGACTTGTACTGTATTAAATTAAAAATTACTGGTATGCAAAATTAATTCAATTAAAGTCACTAGCCAGGGTCGGAAATCCTAGCTCCTCTTTTCCCTAATGACAGACTGTGGGCTGTAAGCGACAGGTGGGGGTTTCTTCTTATAATTAAATATAAGAATTAAAGATTATAAGTAGTACTTGCTAGCACTACTGATTCTTATTAAGGATTTGATTTAATCCGTACCGGAAATCGATTGAATTGTTCCAATAGTTTTTAAATTAAATCCTTCTAGAAGTTCTAGATCTTCAAGAAATCATGCACCAAGTCACGTAGGCACCTATAGGACCCTATGGTGTACGTGACCATAGGTGGCATTGTCTTGTAGGATCCAGATGTATAATGAATCTGTAGTGATTCCGATATGATTTTGATAGGATTTTGTTATGATTTAGATATGCTATAGAAATAATACATTTCTTAGATAATAATATTGTTGTAGTGGGTAAAAATTTCCCACAATTTGGACTCATTAATAACGTGCTGTGTATCTGTAGAGAATATGTTCATTTCGTTGTTAAATGTTGTTCCTGCTTGATTAGTGATGATTGTTACCGTATTTTACCGTTTCATTCGTTATTATTTTATTACCGTTTCGTTCGAAACTTGTGCGTTACTGTGGTTTACCGTGTATAGTGTCATGGTTTACTGTGTATAGTGTCATGGTTTACTGTGTATAGTGTCATGGTTTACTGTGTATAGTGTCATGGTTTACTGTGTATAGTGTCATGGTTTACTGTGTATAGTGTCAGGGTTTACTGTGTATAGTGTCAGGGTTTACTGTGTATAGTGTCATGGTTTACTGTGTATAGTGTCATGGTTTACTGTGTATAGTGTCATGGTTTACTGTGTACAGTGTCATGGTTTACTGTGTATAGTGTCATGGTTTACTGTGTATAGTGTCATGGTTTACTGTGTATAGTGTCATGGTTTACTGTGTACAGTGTCATGGTTTACTGTGTACAGTGTCAATCATCAATAATATTCGCTTATGTTCTCAACTCCCCTTTTCAAAACACTACATATTGTATTTGTTGTTGTTGTTTGCAAATATTTTGAATCGTGTTGTTGCTGTTTAAGATTCGCTACCTGGAACATTAAAGTTCCAAGTAGCACGGGCTATGGGGAGCCCGCAGTGGATTTTTAATTTTGAATCATGTGAGCCGATTGTAACAAGTTTAGCGATTATCTAAATGCTATTGGCCGCTGTTGTTGTATAACACCTATGCGTGATCATCAGAAATTCTAAATCCTATTGGACCCATAAGACGATTGGAATTATGGGAACTATAGGCCTACTGACCCTATTTATCTCCATACTAGGTCATTCATATATATGTCTTACCTACGTTTGAAACAATAGCGGGATCCCGAATCTTCGTTACCCAGTAATCTGTTTCACAACTTTAACAACCCTGTTTGCAAAACCAGTATTTACCCAGGTCTTTCCTATATCTATAAACTTATCCAATTTATATCCATTGGTTTCATGTTCTATTTTGTGTTGATATGTGTATTACTTAATTAATATCACCCTTGTTATGCCTTATCGTCTGGGCTCTTAGAGACTCGAACCATTGACCCCAAGCGTGTGAGACCGAAGCTCTGTCATCCTTATCATCCACTTGTTCACTTCAGCCATGTCATCCATAGCTCTTCGCCTTTCTGGAGAATGTAAATTAAGCTTTATCAGTCTCTTACGAATAGTGTGTGACGGAAATCGTGGACCATTACCTAGTGTTTTCTGCACACAGTCTAACTGATCAGAAGCTATCGTTCACAAAGGCTTCCCTGGTCAGTTGTTCATTTAGAACAACTGACCTGCCTCGGGTCTAAATGTTCTACTGAACATTTAGACCCGAGGCACTGCGCGGTATAGCTACTTCTATTGAGGTTATCTTGAGATGATTTCGGGGCTTTAGTGTCCCCGCGGCCCGGTCCTCGACCAGGCCTCCACCCCCAGGAAGCAGCCCGTGACAGCTGACTAACACCCAGGTACCTATTTTACTGCTAGGTAACAGAGGCATAGGGTGAAAGAAACTCTGCCCATTGTTTCTCACCGGTGCCCGGGATCGAACCCGGGACCACAGGATCACAAGTCCAGTGTGCTGTCCGCTCGGCCGACCGGCTTATATAGAGTAATAAACTAGTGTTTCAGTTTGATCGTCAAAGAACTGTATAGACCAGATATGATAAACTAAATAATCTGAAACCACTTGGGCTGGACGGTCTCGTTTCATGCAGGTCGGTGTTCAATCCCCGACCGTCCAAGTGCTTGGGCACTATTCCATCCCCCCGTCCCATCCCATCTCAAATCCTTATCCATTCCCAGTGTTATATAGTCGTAATGGCTTGGCGCTTTCCCCCTGATAATTTCATCCCAGTGACTGAACGACTGTCATAAACGCTTGTTCTGTTTATTGTTAACATCCACCAGTGATTAGTGAAGCCTGGAGAGGTAGCTGGGTGCCCAAAAGTTACCTAGGACCAGATTCACGAAGCAGTTATGCAAGCACTTACGAACCTGTACATCTTTTCTCAATCTTTGGCGACTTTGTTTACAATTATTAAATAGTTAATGAGCTCCGAAGCACCAGGAGGCTGTTTATAACAATAACAGTCGATTGGCAAGTTTTCATGCTCGTAAACTGTTTAATAAATGTAAACAAAGCTGCCAAAGATTGAGAAAAGATGTACACATTCGTAAGTGCTTGCGTAACTACTTCGGGAATCTGCCCCCCCCCCTGGAGAGGCAGGTTGTAGTATAAACACATTATATAGCCCGGAGATCCAGTTCAACCATTGACTTATCTAACCTATATTTTTGTATCGCTGTAATTCTGGTGACCTCCCGCACTGTGCTGCCGTATCCGGGCGCGCGTGTTAGTACTACATGCCCACCACATCCAGAACCAGAGCCTCCAAAACGTCTCGGAAGCCAAATTTCTTCTCGGTGAGTGGCATCTTTGAGTCGATTTACGTGTATCGTCCTTCTCCTCCTCTGCCATACTGTCCTGCCGGGCGGCGGGAGAGACGGGGCGCATCTGGCCTAATACGCTTTGTCACTTTCTCAAATTTATCTCAGCAAAGTAGCTAATGGTGATGTTGCATGGGGCTTTATAGTTAGGGCCAGATTCACGAAGCAGTTACGCAAGTGCTTACGAACCTGTACATCTTTTCTCAATTTTTGGCGGCTTTGTTTACAATTATTAAACAGTTAATGAGCTCCGAAGCACCAGGAGGCTGTTTATAACAATAACAACAGTTGATTGGCAAGTTTTCATGCTTATAAACTGTTTAATAAATGTAACCAAAGCCGTCAAAGATTGAGGAAAGATGTACACGTTCGTAAGTGCTTGCGTAACTGCTTCGTGAATCGGGTCCTGTCACGTAATTCAGGCTTCAGTTTTTTAATGTTTATATCTTGCTGGCTTCTCCGTGACACATCTCAACTCGTATTAGAATGTATAGAAGGACACAAATGACTGCAATGTTATGTTTCATGATGTGTTAAGCATGAATGCTTGACGCAGATGTTCCGCATACCGTAGTCAAGGTGTATAGTAGTATAGTTTCCTTAAATGGCTTCACGCTTTCCCGCACACACATGCTGCTTGGGTAACAGCTTCTCCCCTGAATCGACCTTGGGTAACAGCTTCTCCCCTGAATCGACCTTGGGTAACAGCTTCTCCCCTGAGTCGACCTTGGGTAACAGCTTCTCCCCTGAATCGACCTTGGGTAACAGCTTCTCCCCTGAATCGACCTTGGGGTAACAGCTTCTCCCCTGAATCGACCTTGGGGTAACAGCTTCTCCCCTGAATCTACCTTGGGGTAACAGCTTCTCCCCTGAATCTACCTTGGGGTAACAGCTTCTCCCCTGAATCGACCTTGGGTAACAGCTTCTCCTCTGAATCGACCTTGAGTAACAGCTTCTCCCCTGAATCTACCTTGGGGTAACAGCTTCTCCCCTGAATCGACCTTGGGGTAACAGCTTCTCCCCTGAATCGACCTTGGGGTAACAGCTTCTCCCCTGAATCGACCTTGGGGTAACAGCTTCTCCCGTAAATCAACCTACCCAGCTTTGTGCCGTGGAGAGGCCACTCCAGACCGACAACCAGAGCGCAGCTCCATAGTCTCCCGAGACTGATGGCTGCCCACTACTACTACAATCAACACATACAACATACAACCAATGAGTTGTAAGCCATGGGTTTAACCTTTTAGTTGTGACTCGTTTAGTTAGCATTGGACATTAGGTGTTATAGAAGTTCAGAGTTTTTTGACGAAATGTTTGACCCAACGTTAAGCAACGTACTTCTGGGACCCGATTCACGAAGCGGTTACGCAAGCACTTGCGAACGTGTACATCTTTTCTCAATCTTTGACGGCTTTGGTTACATTTATTAAACAGTTTACAAGCATGAAGACTTGCCAATCAACTGTTATTGTTATAAACAGCCTCTTGGTGCTTCCGAGCTCATTAACTGTTTAATAAGTGTAAACAAAGCCGCCAAAGATTGAGAAAAGATGTACAGGTTTGTAAGTGCTTACGTAACGGCTTCGTGAATCTGGCCCCTGGACGTTGAGCTGCTGTCTGTCATTATTCACATCGTCTGGAAAAGTATTTAATAGAGAAATATTCTGAAAGTGTATTGAATATTACAAATATTACCTGGAAATTTATTTAAATATTAGACATTGCTTGGAAATGTATTTGGTGGTACAGCAGACATTGATGAATTAGGTCTCTGTTGGCAACAAATTATAATAGCTTGGAAAACTCTGAAAATTGCTAGTTCTTAGAAACACTATTTGCAAAATTGCGTCAAAAGACATTGACGGATCACAGTTTAGTTACGATGATAAGTTTTGATGTTTTATGATAACTTTGTCCATCTTAGAGATATCAACCCGAGATAACAGAACCTCTGCTCTGGAAACACAAACCGAAACTGTCTCTATTTTCCGCTTGTTACAACTTGTAATAAAGTTACACACAGATCACACTAACGTGATGCATCAAATGAATTAATCCACAAGGGCCGTGACGAGGATTCGAACCTGCGTCCGGGAGCTCAGTCGATTAAGGCAATGTCTGGGATGCTCCCGGACGCAGGTTCGAATCCTCGTCACGGCCCATGTGGATTTGTAATTGTAATAAAGTTGTTACATCTTGGCTTAACGTGGTTATGACGTATTAGAACGTTGTTACAACTGGCTATATTGGTTGTTATAACTGGTTAGGTGTTAAAACTTGTTCGAACGTTGTAGCAACGTCGTAGTTTCGGTGTGTGTTTGGCGGGGCATGGCGCCTGTCTTGTTAAATTCCACGAGGAAATCCTTACCAAGATCAATACCGTCCACAAGTGGTTGGGCACCATTCCTTTCCGCCGTCCCAGCCCAAATCCTTATCCTGAACCCCTTCCAAAGGGCTATATCGTCGTGATGGCTTTGCGCTTTCCCCTGATAATTCCCTCTCAATTTCAATATGGTTTTAGGGTTATGTACACAGAGTAATCACACTAGCGTGGTGTATCAATGGGAAAATCCGTTGGAGTCGTTATCAGGATTCGAACCTACGCCCTGGGCGTTGCCTGGCACACGCTCTAGACAACTGGACTACGACATGGTAAAAAGATTCCAACCTGGAGGAGTACTACTGAACCCACGATGATTCCTGAGGTTTCCACTGAAACCGAACCAGAGGTCTTTATCTTGAGATGAGGTTATCTTGATGATTTCAGGGCTTTAGTGTCCCCGCGGCCCGGTCCTCGACCAGGCCTCCACCCCCAGGAAGCAGCCCGTGACAGCTGACTAACACCCAGGTACCTATTTTACTGCTAGGTAACAGGGGCATAGGGTGAAAGAAACTCTGCTCATTGTTTCTCGCCGGCGCCTGGGATCGAACCCAGGACCACAGGATCACAAGTCCAGCGTGCTGTCCGCTCGGCCGACCGGAAGAACTTACGACTCCCAACGACCTGAAAGTACTAGTATAAAAGCTCCCTGTCATTTGAACATTGTGTCATTTGAACTCTACGGATAAATAGTGCAATTTTCAACTAACTCGTTGAGAAATGCTACCATCAGAGCGTACAAATATTTTGTCGTCGGCCGAATGGTAGTTAATTCATGCTGTCAATTTTGCTTTCTGTTGGGTGACTTATGGAAAGGCATTCTTAGCTTGGCCAGGGCATTCCTAGCTTGGGCCAGGGCATTCCTAGCTTGGGCCAGGGCATTCCTAGCTTGGGCCAGGGCATTCCTAGCTTGGGCCAGGGCATTCCTAGCTTGGGCCAGGCATTCTTAGCTTGGGCCAGGGCATTCCTAGCTTGGGCCAGGGCATTCCTAGCTTGTGTCCAGGGACATTGTCCTATCTTTGAGGGCACTTTAGCTGGCCAGGGCATGTATCCTTAGCTTGGGCCAGTGGCATTTCCTAGCTGGCGGTGCGATATTAGGGCCAGGGCATTTCATGTGCCTAGGCATATCGGGAGTAGTCTACTCCTATACTCGAGGGCATTACTATGCTTGGGCCAGGGCATTCCTAAACTATTCCTATTATTATTGTCCTATATGTCGTATAGGTCTCCGAATTCGATTGGATATAGCATGTTCCATTACTATTATACATTGGGATTAACCTAATACCTTGCGTGACTGTGTCGGAACTAGAGGCTGTCCAATTCGGGCTTTACCCTTAACTACTGGATTGGTATATTAATATCCTCATGGAACGAATAGAACCAAGTCTGTATCGGAATATTGCGCAGCGTATTGGCGGGTCTGGATCCCAGGATCCCTGGACAGGGAGCAGACAGTCCATGTGGCTCCTCCACCAGGCTAACATCCTCCAGTTACCATCAACACACTGATTCATCATCTTACCCACCAATTAGCCTCATGAGTCCAGTCACTTGTATTTCATACAGCCCGTTCTCTAACGGTTGCTACAACGGACAAAATACGGGGCACTAAAACGTGTGAACCTAAGAATACCGTCCCTTGCCTAACTGAACTCATGATAGACACGGGGATTGTCGTGCCGTCTACGTTTACACAGTAACTCGATATTTCAATACCTTCCTCGGTACCTGTCTGCTGGTTATTGTACCCTTTGGTTATCACTTCAGAATGGCTTCGTAATGATTGTTATTTATCCCTATCCATGGGTAGTATTTAGGTTAAGGTTAGTAGAACAGTATTACCTCGGTTGTGAGAAAGGAAGGTGCAAAAATGTTTGAGTATCCCTTGGAATTTACGATTAAAGAAAACCTTGACCTTAGATCTTGTCAAAGAAAACTAGTATGCCACAGCCAATTTATATTTTAAATCCTGCATTGTATAACACAATACAGTTGTATTTGAGAATATTCCTTGTTTAGAACAAATGTTCACTTATCAGTTTACATATAGAATATTACTGGAACCTTTTTAAGCCTTCAGAACATCACAAATACACAGATAAATGTCGAGGTGTTTAACTAGGGAGGTGGCCATCCATTAGAATCACTTTATCCTGAGAACGGCCTGCCTGTGTGTTCATTCCGTACGGCATTCCGTACGGCATTCCGTACGGCATTCCGTACGGCATTCTGTATGGCATTCCATACGGCATTTCCCGTGGGAACACAAACCGTAACTGACCCAATTATCCGCTTGTTACAACTTGTAATAAAGTTGTTTCGGAGCTCTTTAACTTTTTAATTATTGTAAACAAAGCCGTCGAAGATTGAGGAAAGATGGACAGGTTCGTAAGTGCTTGTGTAACTGTTTCGTGAATCTGGCCCCACAACTTATAAAATAGTGTGAATCACCACGACCGCAGTCGGATCACACGCACGCAACGCAACCCCAAACTGACTCACGCACCCGCACACCCTCTCCACCCACCCCCCCCCACACACACACATTTACAAGTACACAAGGATTCCCTACCACAGCTGTGGCCACCTTCCCTCTCCCCCATCACTGCACACTCACACACCTGTGTCAGCACCCTTGGGTGAGTGGTGTTATTGGACCCTCTCCACTACACGCAACGTGTGCGTGTGCAACATTCAACATGCATGCACTCACTCTCCCCCCCCCCCTCTTCACACCCCCCTCATTTTCCTCCACTCACGGCTTTCTTCAGATCAGTTTTAATCAAATTACTTTTTGAGGGGTCTGATAGGTAGAGTGAGAGAGAGAGAGAAATAAGATGGATAAAAGAGAGAAAAAGCGAAAAGTGTGGGTGTATGTGTGTCAGAGGTGCTGGTGACCCGGTGCCCCCCCCCCCCCCCTAAACACCTGCACACATGTCAGCCGTGACAGATGTCAGCACAAGTCAGCACACACCTCCCTGCACGCTGCTCTTATCTCGGTTATTAACTCAAGTTAGAATAGCCCCAACATCACACTCCACACACCGACTGCCACACCACCGACTCCACACCCGGACCACTGTTATGTATGGACAGACGTAATATGTGTGTTGTGTATATATGAGGTTAGATTATCATAATAAGTCCTGCAATCACTATGGTTGTTATTTTCTGAGGTTATCTTGAGATGATTTCGGGCTTTTAGTGTCACCCGCGGCCCGGTCCCTCGACCAGGCCTCCACCCCCCAGGAAGCAACCCGTGACAGCTGACTAACACCCAGGTACCTATTTTACTGCTAGGTAACAGGGGGGGGGCATAGGGTGAAAGGAAACTCTGCCCCTTGTTCTTCTCGCCGGCGCCTGGGATCGAACCCAGGCCACAGGGGGAATCCTGTCCGCTCGGCCGACCGGCTCGCTAGTCACTAAATCACTGAACTATATGTTTACAAACTGCATTTATTAAACAGTTACGGGCTTAGAAAACCTGATATCTCGAGGTATCATTGTTATAAAGAACTTCTTAGTGTAAACATGTAAACTAAGATGGGGCAAAGATTGCAAAGGTTCGTTAATACCTGATGAAGCCTGGCTCTGATACACATCTCAGTGGCATCAAACTACACACACCACACACACACACACAC
>WNGS01007182.1:1977966-2005849 GCA_020271785.1 Procambarus virginalis
ATATTTGGAAGTGGATAAAATTGTAGGACGAATGGCAGAGTCGCGCACACAGTGTAAGATAGTCTTCAGTCTATCCACCAGTCCTAGCCAGCATTTACGGTACCTGGAGGTTGGTCAGTCTAGGAGGAATTCTATTCCCCAAAGTCAGGTTTGACTTGAGAGCTTGGTCCAAGAGGCTGTTGCTTGGAGCGGTCCGAAGGGCCACATATCCACCACGGCCTGGTTAGTCTCACAGTCTTCTTTTTATTTCCCTCATGTCTAATTCGGTCCTGATTACATTTCCTTTTGTGGGTTTTACATTTTTTGAGGGACATTATATCGCTGCCTTACTCGTCCCGGCCTTATTACTCGAGTCATTATTGTCTTCATTAATCATTATATTGCATTAACGAAAGTATTACGGTGTCCATTGATCTCTATACACACATACCTCTCCCCAGTTCCCCTTCACCCATATTGAGCTCCAAGGTCACAAAACTAGCGTATACCACTCTTGGTGCGTGTGGCGTGTGATCCATTTACGCATACCTGTGTGCGTGCGTGCGTGCGTGCGTGCGAGCGAGAGAGGAAGGGGGGAGACGCCCTCGGTGTTATACCAGGGGTTGTAGGTCGCCCTGTTGTGATTCTCGGTAGCCCAATAAGTGTGTGTTGTAAGGCTTATACCCGAGTCTCGGTTTTTTGCCCCTATATCATAGTGCTCATAAATAGTTTGCCAAGACACGTTCCTATTGGTGTAGGGGGGACTCGTGAGGCGTCAGGAGGAGGGGGAAGGGAGAGGGTATGGCTACTCCCCTCTCATAAAGGGAGAGGGGAAGATGTTGACCAGACCACACACTAGAAGTTGAAGGGACGACGACGTTTCGGTCCGTCCTGGACCATTCTCAAGTCGCTTCAAGCGACTCGAGAATGGTCCAGGACGGACCGAAACGTCGTCGTCCCTTCAACTTCTAGTGTGTGGTCTGGTCAACATACTTCAGCCACGTTATTGTGACTCTTCGCCTGCGAGAGGGGAAGATATCACCGCCAGGAAGGGAGGAGGGAATGAAGGATAAAAAGTGCTTGGCCAACACTTGTAAAGGATGCTAGAACAAGGAGCTGGGATGTGAGAATGAGGGGAAGGAACAGTGCCTAATCCCCTTTGGGGGCCATCTGGGATCGAACGCCGAACTTGCAAGAGACACTCGGCTGATGTTCTAGCGCCCCGTCGAAGCGGTTAGGCCAAAAGATTAACAAAGATTTAAAGTTGAAAACTTACAAGTATAATTGGGGAAAGACGAGACCTTGTGATGCGGGGGGGGGGGAGAGAATATGGTCAGTTTGTACTTTATGATAATACAGTTAATACAACATATTAATACAACTTTATGGTGAATCTCGTTAGCAAGGTTCACAGACTCTCCTGTTAGCAATTGTTCGTAGGTGTTCAGACTTGTTCGAACGCCGTAGCTTCGTCGTGTGTTTGGCGGACGACGACACATTCGGACACTGGGCACTTAACGTCAGCCAGAGACGTGTAGGTAGAGTTTGTAGAGCGTGACGATGGCGATTGGGCCGCAGAGGTTGGGTGGTGGTGGTGGTCCCGTTTTCTGTTTTGGGTCCTCTGGGAGGTTAGAATAAAGGGGCCACTTTAGTACGACAGTTTCTTGAAGTTGGAAACTTTAGGAGGGACGGGCTGGTAGATTCATACACTGTGTCAAGTGTGTGTGTGTTATGTATATATAGATATATATATCTATATATTCTATATATATTATATATATATATATATATATATATATATATAGATATAATATATTCTATATATATATATATATATATAATCAAATATAATATGACCAATTTCGTGCAGAGCAATGATCTGTCAGTCGGGTATGCAGAACCTGTAGGGGTATGCAGGGGCCTGTAGGCGTACGCAGGCCAGTAGGCTTACGCAGAATTTGTAGGGTACACAGAATCTGTAGGCGTACGCAGGGCCTGTAGGCGTACGCAGGGGCCTGTAGGCGTACGCAGGGGCCTGTAGGCGTACACAGGGGCCTGTAGGCGTACACCCAGCCAAGTTTTACCTTGGTAACAACGCCCAACATGCGCTGCCACACGGCACCATCAACACAGTTACCACTCAATCATAACCAATCTTCGTCTTGCTGTTTCTGGTGATCACGCAATGATGGTGCGCCGTGTGCTGGTGATGTACCGTAAGCAGGAGGGGTGTCGGCGGTGAGGCAGGGACACATGAGGCGGTGTGGGCGTGCCAGGGGGCGGTGTGGGCGTGCCAGGGGGGCGGTGTGGGCGTGCCAGGGGGCGGTGTGGGCGTGCCAGGGGGCGGTGTAGGCGTGCCAAAGGGCGGTGTGGGTGGGTGCCCCAGGAACTGTGTAGGTTAAATATCGTGTGCTTCCAAATTACGTCCAGCAAGAGATTTCTACGAAGACCTGTTTTAGGTGAGAGAGGCGAGGTGATGGCCGCAAGCGTCAACCCTAACACGCGACGGGGTAAAACGCCTTACACCACACAACAATCGACTTGAGAATGGTCCAGGACGGACCGAAACGTCGTCGTCCCTTCACCTTCTAGTGTGTGGTCTGGCCAACATACTTTAGCCACTTATTGTGACTCGTCGCCTGCAAGAATTCCTTCTTGCACCGTCCAGATATAAAATTGCTTGGAGTGAACACCATTGGGTCCAGTACTTGGTCCAGGGTTCAAAAGAACGCGGTCATTCGCCCCAAGGATGGGTGTGGGGTCCACTATCACCCCAAGGATGGGTGTGGGGTCCACTATCACCCCAAGGGATGGGTGTGGGGACCATATCACCCCAAGGATGGGTGTGGGGTCCACTCTCGCCCCACAGGATGGGTGTGGGGTCCACTATCGCCCCACAGGATGGGTGTGGGGTCCACTATCGCCCCACAGGATGGGTGTGGGGTCCACTATCGCCCCACAGGATGGGTGTGGGGTCCACTGTCGCCCCAAGGATGGGTGTGGGGTCCACTATCACCCCACAGGATTGGTGTGGGGTCCACTATCGCCCCCACAGGATGGGTGTGGGGTGCACTATCACCCACAGGATGGGCGTGGGGTCCACTATCGCCCCACAGGATGGGTGTGGGGTCCACTATCGCCCCACAGGATGGGTGTGGGGTCCACTATCGCCCCCACAGGATGGTGTGGGGTCCACTATCGCCCCAAGGATGGGCGTGGGGTCCACTATCGCCCCACAGGATGGGTGTGGGTCCCACTATCGCCCCACAGGATGGGTGTGGGGTCCACTATCGCCCCACAGGATGGGTTGTGGGTCCACTATCGCCCCACAGGATGGGGTGGGGTCCACTATCGCCCCCCAGGATGGGTGTGGGGTCCATAATACACGAACAAATTACGTATGAGCACGGTATTGATTGTAAACCAAACTCGTTTTCAAGGTCTGACGTCCTGACATGTTTGTATGGAAAGGTTAACCTTACATATCGTGGGCCACACATATGTATACTACATAATACATAACATACGTAATAGATAACATACATATCGTGGGACATACCTAATATGTCGTGTTAATTAACCCGACATATTAAGCGAGGTGTTAATCTTACATATTTAGGGGAATTAATCCCACATATTGGAGGAAGGTGTTACTCCTACATATGGATTATGTAGGTCATTAACCCGACATATTGGGGTTAACACGCCCATATTGGTGGGGGGGGGGGGGTTGTTAACCCCTCATATGCATTGGAATCTTTGATTAGATTTGATATCTTGTGCAATATGAAAAATAAATCCAGCAGCACTGCGGCTTGCGTATTCAATCCGTTTATTCCGCAACTGGTTCGAATCCTGGTCTGGTCTTGGTCTTAGGTTCGAATCCTAGGCCGTGCGAGTCAATTCCTGACATTATGCTTCTCTGTCCACGTAGCAGTAGAGAAGTATCTGGGAGTTAGGGAGCTGTTGTGGGTTGCATCCTGAATGGGGATTTGGATGAGAGCTATACAGGCTTTGTCCCCATCCTCTGATAGGCTACAACTTGATGATAGGCGTGGAGTGCCACTCGGATTCAAGCACTAGCTCTCCCTTGATGAGAGAGATATAGTGCCTCTATTCAGCCATGGCACCATGGTAATTGATCTTCCCGCGCGCTCCCCTAATTCCCGGTAATTATGCGGTAATTATATGCATGCTCCATTACCAGTTCAGAAGGGTAGTTGCCTTGAATTGCCTTAATAGACGAGTATTACTGGGGGTATTGAGGCACCAGCAGGTGTTGCAAATATGTTGCTTGGAGGCAGGGCCTGCAGCCTCTGCAAGCCTGCCTGCAGCCTCTGCAAGCCTGCCTGCAGCCTCTGCAAGCCTGCCTGCAGCCTCTGCAAGCCTGCCTGCAAGCCTGCCTGCAGCCTCTGCAAGCCTGCCTCCAACCTCTCCACACCTGCATAGTGTTAAGAGATGTTCATCAACACATTGCAGAAGGCGCGGAATTACTGCTGTTCACATTGATATAATTTACACATGTTCTCTTCAGTTTATACTCGGTAATGTTTTTATATGATCACTTGTACTTGTGAAATGGAAGGGTGAACAACGCTCCTTTGAACATGGTTTGGTGCTGTTCCTTCAGGCTGTTTCTTGCCCCAGCTGCAGGTCTGTCCTATCCCAGGTCGTAGTCTGTCCTATCCCTTCAAAGTGCTGCGTTTCAGGCTTTGATCTTTCCTTCTAATTCCCATTTCTTTGTGTCCGTGGCCCAAGAGAGACGCAGACAACATGGCGCGCAAACCTCGATGTAGGGCAGCGGCAGAATGCGGCATTCGACCAGGTGATTGATTGATTGATAAAGATTAAGCCACCCAAGAGGTGGCACGGGCATGAATAGCCCGTAAGTGGTGGCCCTTATGAGCCATTAACAGTATCGAGTGATGATACTGGAGATCTGTGGAGGTGCGACGGCACCCTGCGTGACGGGAGATGTCTCCCGGACCAAATGGTGACCAATGGTGGTTACTCCTGATTGATAAGGATTAAGCCACCCAAGAGGTGGCACGGGCATGAATAGCCCTTAAGTGGTACAATTTTTTTTTCTTTTTTCCGTAATTCTTTTCATTATTATGACATTGCATTTAATCATCGAGCTGTTATTGCGGGGGAGGATACTGCTTCACAGTCTTTATGAGGGCGTCCAGCTGCTGGACACCTTTGTTGACCAGGAGAGTGGCTCTGTTGATGGCTTCAGGGTGGCCACAGCAAGATTCAGGAACTCTTAAAGCTCTTCTAAGGTCGTTGGTTGCTTCACATTCTAGAAGATAGTGAAGTAATGGCTTTTCTGTGACAGTTTGGCAGAAGATGCACTCTCTCTGTCGGGGTTCACCAATCTCCCAGTTGCATCTGTAACCTAGACGTAGTCTATATAACCTAACTGCCATTTCCCTGTGGATTCCTTTTGGATATTTAATCTTTCTAATTTAGTTGCCTGAAGATACCATGTTGCAGAGGGCGAGCCTTCAGCTATTCTCTGGTGTAGGTAGGCTTTGTTGAGGTGTGAGAGTTTTTTGGTGATGATGTTTTTAATGTTCTCTAGGCTGGGTTGAATTGTTTTATCTATCACTGGATGACGAGTTGCCAGTTTAGCAATTTCATCAGCTTTCTCATTTAATGGGATTCCAATATGGGATGGGATCCAGTTCAAGGTTATGTTGAGTCCTTTGCCTTTAGCTCTGCTCCAAGATACAAAATGGTGGTAATTATCTCCACGTTATCTTTCCACTGTTTTTGTCCTAGTATTTGAAGTGCAGCTTTTGAGTCTGTGTGTATGATGGCATTTTGGGTGTTTTGTGCAATCACATATGCGAATGCCTGTTGTATGGCAAACAGCTCAGTTTGGGTTGATGATACTAGTCCTCCCAGTCTCCAATATGCCTGTACGCTGGCCGTGCAAAGAGCAGCGCCAGCACTTTCATATTCTGTGTCCACCGATCCGTCTGTGAAAATGTGGGTGGCTCCTGCTACTGCTATGCTATACATTTGCTCTTCTATTATGCGCCTTAGGATTGTCGGATCATAGGCAGCCTTTTTCATTGGGAGACTTTCTATTACTATTTTGAAAGTAGGCTCTTCCCACGGTGCAGCAGGAGTGTAATTTGGGTGTGGATGATCACCCTCTCTATCGAGAATCATACTTTTTAACTGTAGTCTGTTTAGGACTTTTCCTGCTCTTGCAGCCCAAGAGTTTCCATTGTTTTGCCCTAGTCCAACCACCAAGGCCTGCCGTACTGGGATTGGATCAGAAGAAATAATTATCTTACTAATAATTGTAGCTGTCCTTTGAGATATTCTTTCCTGTAGAGAGGGCAAACCCGTCTCCAGTCTAAGTGTTCGACGCCAGGATAAGGTATAGGGTTATATTAGGGCGTGCTGGGGGAGAGGTGGTGGTCCATGCTACCCGCATGCGACTCATGGTCGTATCTCAAGGTGACCAGGGTTCGTGATTGTGATTTATTGTAATAATCTTGTGGGGGAGCACCCCCTTCCCTCTGGGTCTTGGTGCGACGGCTGACTCTATGGTTATTGTTCAGGTAAAGGTGGATTTGCTTGGTTTTATTGATGAAACTGACCTTTTGCTGTCAGCTGGATCGGCTAGTGGACATTCCTGTCATGTGTATACTGTGTAATTCCTATAATTAATGTGACGTATTTCTTCATTTTTGTTGTCTTGCTAATTCCTCTCTTCTTCCCTCTTCGCCTTCTTCCCTCTCTCCTGTCCCCACTCATCACAATTATTCTGTCTTCCGTCTACAGGTGAACATGGACGGCGTGAACGGACAAGCGACGCAGAAGCCGAAGGTCTTCTCTTACAACGTGGTGTTCGAGCCGGAGGCCACGCAGGAGGATGTTCTCGAGCACTCCGGAGTCAAGCGGGTCCTCGACATGGCCATCGACGGCTTCTCCTGCACGGTCTTCTGCTACGGCCAGACGGGGTCGGGCAAGACCCACACCCTCACTGGGCCCCCACACCTGGTGAGCGAGACTCTTGTGAGCTTTACTTAAGCGGTACGGTAAGCAGGCGATGAGTCACAATAACGTGGCTGAAGTATGTTGACCAGACCAAATACTAGAAGGTGAAGGGACGACGACGTTTCGTCCGTCCTGGACCATTCTCAAGTCGATTGTGAGAATCGACTTGAGAATGGTCCAGAACGGACCGAAACGTCGTCGTCCCTTTACCTTCTAGTGTGTGGTCTGGTCAACGGTACGGTAAGTTCTTTACACAGTTGCATTTTCAACTTAATCATTTTTTTGCGTATCTTACTAGTGCATGATTTGAAGTCTGCCTCCTGTGGTATGGCTACCTCTGCCTGTGATTTTCCAGATCACTAACAACTCTAAATTCCGACCAGGATTCGAACCCCCTGCCGTTCTGGATCACCCCTAAACGTACACAGTACTGTGACCACCTGGCTAATGATACTCTATAGGAATTGGGTAGTCCTGGTACAAACTAAGCTCCAGGACTATTCAACCCCCGGCGATACTCGTGGTTCAATTTGGGGATAGTTTGTCATCAAATTCTGGCAAATGCCCGGGCGCTGAGGGTACAAGTGTGTGAGAGGCTGCAAGAACGCGTGTTCTTGCAGGTGACCAGTAGTATCAAAATCAGGTATTGGGAGGTAACATTTGACCTTGCTTGTATAGGCAAGTACGCACACCAGGGGCTGCTGGTGTTCTGATCAGTCAGGAGTTCCCAAATATTTCTACTTCTAAAATTCTCGATTTCCGTACGATCTCGTCTGTAAGTTAAACAGCGTTGGGTGACCATCCGGAGAGCTTCGCCCTTGGAGGGGGGGAAGGGTGTGGGTGTAACACTCTAAGCTAAGTGGGTTCCTGTCTGCGATGTTTGGGTCATGAGGTATGACGTTTCGATCGTAGCTGGCTGTTAACCTGGGTTACGGAGAAAGTTAACACCAGTTAACACATTTTGAAGGGGTAAATTACAGCACATTATCCATACTCCACACATGAGATGAAAATATTATCCATATTCCACACATGAGATGAAAATATTATCCATACTCCACACATGAGATGGAAAATAGGTGCGATCCAAGACGGACTGAAACGTCTTTTCACTGATGTGAGGGGGGGGGGGGAAGGGTATATTTTTAGATGCATTATTTGTGTGGGTTAATTTTGTCATGATTAATTTAAGAGGAGAACTACTAGGGACTTGTACTGTACTAAATTAAAAATTACTGGTATGCAAAATTAATTCAATTAAAGTCACTAGCCAGGGTCGGAAATCCTAGCTCCTCTTTTCCCTAATGAGACTGTGGGTTGTAAGGGACAGGTGGGGGTTTCTTCTTATAATTAAATAAAAGATTTAAAGATTACAAGTAGTACTTGCTAGCACTACTGATTCTTATTAAGGATTTGATTTAATCCGTACCGGAAATCGATTGAATTGTTCCAATAGTTTTTTAATTAAATCCTTCTAGAAGCTTCCATATCTTCAAGAAAGCATGCACCAAGTCACGTAGGCACCTATAGCACCCTATGGTGTACGTGACCATAGGTGGCATTGTCTTGTAGGATCCAGATGTATAATGAATCTGTAGTGATTCCGATATGATTTTGATAGGATTTTGTTATGATTTAGATATGCTATAGAAATAATACATTTCTTAGATAATAATATTGTTATAGCGGGTAAAAATTTCCCACAATTTGGACTCATTAATAACGTGCTGTGTGTCTGTAGAGAATCTGTTCATTTCGTTGTTAAATGTTGTTCCTGCTTGATTAGTGATGATTGTTACCGTATTTTACCGTTTTCATTCGTTATTATTTTTATTACCGTTTCGTTCGAAACTTGTGCGTTACTGTGGTTTACCGTGTATAGTGTCATGGTTTACTGTGTATAGTGTCATGGTTTACTGTGTATAGTGTCATGGTTTACTGTGTATAGTGTCATGGTTTACTGTGTATAGTGTCATGGTTTACTGTGTATAGTGTCATGGTTTACTGTGTATAGTGTCATGGTTTACTGTGTATAGTGTCATGGTTTACTGTGTACAGTGTCAATCATCAATAATATTCGCTTATGTTCTCAACTCCCCTTTTCAAAACACTACATATTGTATTTGTTGTTGTTGTTTGCAAATATTTTTAATCGTGTTGTTGCTGTTTAAGATTCGCTACCTGGAACATTAAAGTTCCAAGTAGCACGGGCTATGGTGAGCCCGCAGTGGATTTTTAATTTTGAATCATGTGAGCCGATTGTAACAAGTTTAGCGATTATCTAAATGCTATTGACTGCCGTTGTTGTATAACACCTATGCGTGATCATCAGAAATTCTAAATCCTATTGGACCCATAAGACGATTGGAATTATGGGAACTATAGGCCTACTGACCCTATTTATCTCCATACCAGGTCATTCATATATATGTCTTACCTACGTTTGAAACAATCGCGGGATCCCGCATCTTCGTTACCCAGTAATCTTTTTCACAACTTTAACAACCCTGTTTGCAAAACCAGTATTACCCAGGTCTTTCCTATATCTATAAACTTATCCAATTTATATCCATTGTTTATGTTCTATTTTGTGTTGATATTGTATTACTTAATTAATATCACCCTTGTTATGCCTTATCGTCTGGGCTCTTAGAGACTCGAACCATTGACCCCAAGCGTGTGAGACCGAAGCTCTGTCATCCTATATCACTTGTTCACTTCAGCCATGTCATCCATAGCTCTTCGCCTTTCTGGAGAATGTAAATTAAGCTTTATCAGTCTCGTACGTATAGTGTGTGACGGAAATCGTGGACCATTACCTAGTGTTTCTGCACACAGTCTGATGATCAGAAGCTATCGTTCACAAAGGCTTCGCTGGTCAGTGTTCATTTAGAACAACTGACCTGCCTCGGGTCTAAATGTTCTACTGAACATTTAGACCGAGGCACTGCGCGGTATAGCTACTTCTATTGAGGTTATCTTGAGATGATTTCGGGGCTTTACTGTCCCCGCGGCCCGGTCCTCGACCAGGCCTTCACCCCCAGGAAGCAGCCCGTGACAGCTGACTAACACCAGGTACCTATTTTACTGCTAGGTAACAGGGGCATAGGGTGAAAGAAACTCTGCCCATGTGTTTCACCGGTGCCCGGGATCGAACCCGGGACCACAGGATCACAAGTCCAGTGTGCTGTCCGCTCGGCCGACCGGCTTATATAGAGTAATAAACTAGTGTTTCAGTTTGATCGTTAAAGAACTGTATAGACCAGATATGATAAATAATCTGAAACCACTTGGGCTGGACGGTCTCGTTTCATGCAGGTCGGCGTTCAATCCCCAACCATCCAAGTGCTTGGGCACTATTCCATCACCCCGTCCCATCCCATCTCAAATCCTTATCCATCCCAGTGTTATATAGTCGTAATGGCTTGCGCTTTCCCCCTGATAATTTCATCCCAGTGACTGAACGACTGTCATAAACGCTTGTTCTGTTTATTGTTAACATCCACCAGTGATTAGTGAAGCCTGGAGAGGTAGCTGGGTGCCCAAAAGTTACCTAGGACCAGATTCACGAAGCAGTTATGCAAGCACTTACGAACCTGTATATCTTTTCTCAATCTTTGGCGACTTTGTTTACAATTATTAAATAGTTAATGAGCTCGGAAGCACCAGGAGGCTGTTTATAACAATAACAGTCGATTGGCAAGTTTTCATGCTCGTAAACTGTTAATAAATGTAAACAAAGCTGCCAAAGATTGAGAAAAGATGTACACATTCGTAAGTGCTTGCGTAACTACTTCGGGAATCTGGCCCCCCCCCCTGGAGAGGCAGGTTGTAGTATAACACATTATATAGCCCGGAGATCCAGTTCAACCATTGACTTATCTAACCTATATTTTTGTATCGCTGTAATTCTGGTGACCTCCCGCACTGTGCTGCCGTATCCGGGCGCGCGTGTTAGTACTACATGCCCACCACATCCAGAACCAGAGCCTCCAAAACGTCTCGGAAGCCAAATTTCTTCTCGGTGAGTGGCATCTTTGAGTCGATTTACGTGTTTCGTCCTTCTCCTCCTCTGCCATACTGTCCTGCCGGGCGGCGGGAGAGACGGGGCGCATCTGGCCTAATACGCTTTGTCACTTTCTCAAATTTATCTCAGCAAAGTAGCTAATGGTGATGTTGCATGGGGCTTTATAGTTAGGGCCAGATTCACGAAGCAGTTACGCAAGTACTTACGAACCTGTACATCTTTTCTCAATTTTTGGCGGCTTTGTTTACAATTATTAAACAGTTAATGAGCTCGGAAGCACCAGGAGGCTGTTTATAACAATAACAACAGTTGATTGGCAAGTTTTCATACTTGTAAACTGTTTAATAAATGTAACCAAAGCCGTCAAAGATTGAGGAAAGATGTACACGTTCGTAAGTGCTTGCGTAACTGCTTCGTGAATCGGGTCCGGTCACGTAATTCAGGCTTTAGTTTTTTAATATACATTTATATCTTGCTGGCTTCTCCGTGACACATCTCAACTCGTATTAGAATGTATAGAAGGACACAAATGACTGCAATGTTATGTTTCATGATGTGTTAAGCATGAATGCTTGACCGTAGTCAAGGTGTATAGTAGTATAGTTTCCTTAAATGGCTTCACGCTTTCCCGCACACACATGCTGCTTGGGTAACAGCTCTCCCCTGAATCAACCTTGGGGTAACAGCTTCTCCCCTAAATCGACCTTGGGTAACAGCTTCTCCCCTAAATCGACCTTGGGTAACAGCTTCTCCTCTGAATCGACCTTGGGTAACAGCTTCTCCCCTGAATCAACCTACCCAGGCTTTGTGCCGTGGAGAGGCCACTCCAGACCGACAACCAGAGCGCAGCTCCATAGTCTCCTGAGACTGATGGCTGCCCACTACTACTACAACCAACACATACAACATACAACCAATGAGTTGTATGGCATGAGTTGTAAGCCATGGGTTTAACCTTTTAGTTATGACTCGTTTAGTTAGCATTGGACATTAGGTGTTATAGAGGCTCAGTTTTCTGACGAAATATTTGATCCAACAAACACTAAGTAAGTACTTCTGGGATCCGATTCACGAAGCAGTTACGCAAGCACTTACGAACGTGTATATTTTCCCTCAGTCTTTGATGGCTTTGGTTACATTTATTAAACAGTTTACAAGCATGAAAACTTGCCAATCAACTGTTGTTGTTGTTATAAACAGCCTCCTGGTGCTTCGGAGCTCATTAACTGTTTAATAAGTGTAAACAAAGCCGCCAAAGATTGAGAAAAGATGTACATGTTTGTAAGTGCTTACGTAACTGCTTCGTGAATCTGGCCCCTGGACGTTCAGAGCTGCTGTCTGTCATTATTCACATCGTCTGGAAAAGTTTAATAGCGAAATATTCTGAAAGTTTATTGAATATTACAAATATTACCTGGAAATTTATTTAAATATTAGACATTGCTTGGAAATGTATTTGGTGGTACAGGAGACATTGATGAATTAGGTCTCTGTTGGCAACAAATTATAATAGCTTGGAAAACTCTGAAAATTGCTAGTTCTTAGAAACACTATTTGCAAAATTGCGTCAAAAGACATTGGCGGATCACAGTTTAGTTACGATGATAAGTTTGATGTTTTATGATAACTTTGTCCATCTTAGAGATATCAACCCGAGATAACAGAACCTCTGCTCTGGAAACACAAACCGAAACTGTCTCTATTTTCCGCTTGTTACAACTTGTAATAAAGTTATACACAGAGATCACACTAACGTGATGCATCAAATGAATTAATCCACAAGGGCCGTGACGAGGATTCGAACCTGCGTCCGGGAGCTCAGTCGATTAAGTCAGGGATGCTCCCGGACGCAGGTTCGAATCCTCGTCACGGCCTTGTGGATTTGTAATTGTAATAAACTTGTTACATCTTGGCTTAACGTGTTTATGACGTATTAGAACGTTGTTACAACTGGCTATATTGGTTGTTATAACTGGTTAGGTGTTAAAACTTGTTGGAACGTTGTACCAACGTCGTAGTTTCGGTGTGTGTTTGGCGGGGCATGGCGCCTGTCTTGTTAAATTCCACGAGGAAATACTTACCAAGATCAATACCGTCCACAAGTGGTTGGGCACCATTCCTTTCCGCCGTCCCAGCCCAAATCCTTATCCTGAACCCCTTCCAAAGGGCTATATCGTCGTGATGGCTTTGCGCTTTCCCCTGATAATTCCCTCTCAATTTCAATATGGTTTTAGGGTTATGTACACAGAGTAATCATACTAGCGTGGTGTATCAATGGGAAAATCCGTTGGAGTCGTTATCAGGATTCGAACCTACGCCCTGGGCGTTGCCTGGCACACGCTCTAGACAACTGGACTACGACATGGTAAAAGATTCCAACCTGGAGGAGTACTACTGAACCACGATGATTCCTGAGGTTTCCACTGAAACCGAACCAGAGGTCTATATCTTGAGATGAGGTTATCTTGATGATTTCAGGGCTTTAGTGTCCCCGCGGCCCGGTCCTCGACCAGGCCTCCACTCCCAGGAAGCAGCCCGTGACAGCTGACTAACACCCAGTACCTATTTTACTGCTAGGTAACAGGGGCATAGGGTGAAAGAAACTCTGCTCATTGTTTCTCGCCGGCGCCTGGGATCGAACCCAGGACCACAGGATCACAAGTCCAGCGTGCTGTCCGCTCGGCCGACCGGAAGAACTTACTGACTCCCAACGACCTGAAAGTACTAGTATAAAAAGCTCCCTGTCATTTGAACATTGTGTCATTTGAACTCTACGGATAAATAGTGCAATTTTCAACTAACTCGTTGAGAAATGCTACATCAGAGCGTACAAATATTTTGTCGTCGGCCGAATGGTAGTTAATTCATGCTGTCAATTTTGCTTTCTGTGGGTGACTTATGGAAAGGCATTCTTNGCATAGATGGTAATGAAAAGGCAGACTTGCTAGCAAAAACTGCCACTGCTCTACCTGTTGTACAGGTTCAAATACCTCCAGGTCTTTCACAGATTAAGGAGCAAATCAAGAAATACTCCCCACTATCACTAGTCTCCACAGAGCCAAAGTAGCGGAAGGAAGCTCCACTGCGAGTGATGAAGATTTAAGCTACCCAAGAGGCTTTCTTAAATCTAAAGTTATCCAATTTATGCCCATCGTTTCTCGAGACCACCCGGTACAGGATACGAGTATTTCATTATATTTCTTTGACTTGTTGGCATTTCCAGCTTCCACATTTATTCATTGTTTTTTATATTTTCACTTTAAATATGCTATCGATGTGCACCTTGTCTATTCCCCGCTGATGGAAAGTTAAAGTATGTTTATTGAGACTAGAAAGAAATACATCTCAAAGGGCTAGATGTATTTTGGCTATTTCTACCCCCCAACCGCTGATGGCGGTGGAAGAAAGTGGCGAGTGAACATTGTTGACTGTTACGGGAGACAGCCTAATGCATGCTAATGCCTCCATCGCACTAACACAGTGGCTACATTTATTGTTTTTAGCATAATTTATCATCGATAAAACATTGTTTTTAGCGACACACATCAGCCAATATCATTGACTGAAGTTTGATTCACAGCTCGAAAAGCAGAGAGCTGTTTAGGATTTTAGGCTATTCAATGTCTGTTATGGCTGGAATGGACGCCTTTGTTGTTGCTTCTCGCTATGGCATTAGATGTTAATTTTATCTTGTGTTTAGTTAGGCAGTACTGAGCAAATTGACCAATAGTTGGTAAATTAGTAAATTAAGAGGACAGTTAAGTGTTGTCTATTTTGCTTTGCAAAATGTTACTTCCATACGTGATTCAAATGACCTTGCCTGTTGACACACTAGGTGAAGGGACGACGACGTTTCGGTCCGTCCTGGACCATTCTCAAGTCGACCTTGCCTGGTCGACATGACTTGACCTAGCCTGGTTTTATCTATGGTACCCTAACCTAGCTCTGTATATAATAACCTATCAGGACTGTATATCAATCGAATATTGTACATTCGGCCTCCCCACAAAAAGTAACTGCGTAAGTTATGCAAAGTTGAATCACGACGAATGTATATAGACTAAGAACACATTGCCCTTTTGGAAATTTAACCATTCTTACCTAACAAAATGATTATACAAATATTTTTATATTAAATGTCGCTGCGCTATAGAACTAACTTATCGCTATTATTGGGTACGTTATATTATAGTGCAGTGGGAGAAATTATGGAACTGAAAGAAACACAAATTGAGACGTTGAAATTTTGGCTTGCGACAGGGCACTGTTTCAGATGGTGAAAGCTAGCTCTACTGACCAAATATATGCGAACTTTAGGAGTTGATCCAAGAATTAGTGTGTTTTTGTCTTGTTCTTGTCAGTCATAGATTCCTGATGCATGTACGATTTGTTTTTTTGTTCTCCCAGTATATTTAGGATGTATTGCTGTTGTGATGTGTTTGTGGATCATTTGATAAAAGGGCGATGAACCTGACCCAGAGTTAAAATGATTCCTAGTTGCATATTAACCAAATAAGATGTATTAATATATTTCAGGAACTATTAATAAATGAACTTTTTGGCATTTTACGGAGAAATCTCTCGTAATGTTTCTTGAGAGTTGACCTTTTATTTGAGGCTAGAAGAGTGAAGAGTACAGTGAAGCCTCGTGACATTACTGGTCGGCTGGATGACGTAAAATCAGCAGGCTGGCGGGATAAGAGTCTTTCACAAGGCTGTCTAGCATTCAGAATTAATATTTTTTATATATCAATGATTTGTCTAATAAGCGAAACGAAAGGATGATTTATCTTTGCGATACTTAGATTTATTGATGCTATTGCATATTCTTTTCAGGGAATTTTGGTTGTTGGTAGAATGTGAAATACTAATGTCAAGTGTGTTTTTGGCCCAGGCTTGGGTCGACGGTGAGCTCGCTGGATCAGACCATGACTCGCTCCCTGGGGTCCCGCGGCTCCCTCTGTGACGAAGCCGCCGACGACTGCGACAACATCAACGTCGTCGTCAGGTAGGTACTCCCAACTGCTGTTCTTCCTCTGGTTGTCGTCAGGTAGGTACTCCCAACTGCTGTTCCTTCTCTGGGGTTTATTCTGCGACATGTTTTCGATTTGTTTTTGATCCTTGAGTATATGGTGCAGTTGCTAATGGTGGGTTGTTACATGTTTCTGTTGAACTCGTCTCGGTTTTAAGTACAAAAATGGGTTGCAGACACTGGAAAATGGGACATGGTATATAGTACACGGTTGTACGAAATTAGATTCCTCGGATTATAATTTTCAATATTTTAGTAATTCTAAAATTGTCCTTAATGTCGTAATTTTTTAATGTATAGATAAAGTGCCCATAAAGTATTCCTCTTTAGCAACTTAACCTTGCCAAGTCTAACTTTCCAATCGATTCTCCAAAAAAGATATACCTATATCAAAATAGGCATCTACAAAATATTTACCGTTTCAAATTTGCAAGTCCTAACTTAACCTGTCTAGGGCTAATATAAGCAATTATAGGCCTGATATAGGCCTCATAAGTGTGTATACACTACATCAGGCTATAACTGTATTAAGCATAGAATAGGATTGCTTATATTCTGACCTACGATTATTTCCGTAAGTATATTACAATTTCAAATTTTTTGCCATGTCAAATTGAAGTTGTATGGCTGCAACAGAGCGCATTTCGTACACATGCTACGGTGTTGAAATAGGTATATATATGACCAAACCACACACTAGAAAGTGAAGGGACGACGTTTCGTGTAGTCGTTCGTGGAGTTTATATGATGTATGCGTGTGACGATAATGGCAAGATGAAAAAAGAAGCGTTAACAGAAAATAATTGACTATTTTATAAAAAAATCGACTTGAGAATGGTCCAGGACGGACCGAAAAGTCGTCGTCCCTTCACTTTCTAGCGTGTGGTTTGGTCAACATATTTCAGCCACGTTATTGTGACTCCTCGTCTGCACAGATATTTGGTGGATGGTGCACTTACCTGAACCAAAGTTACCCTAAACTAATTTATATTTAGTAACAGTTCAAAATCAGTTTGAAATGTGCATAAACTCTCTAAGTTTAATTTTGTACATTTATATAACCTTAAACAAAACTCTAAGGTACTTGCAAGAGTAATATTGTATATTTTTGTTGTAAATGCAGCTTGAAGGTCACACAATAGACTTGACACGGTGCACTGAAAGTCATCTCTAGCAGATATTTATCTTTTTAGTGCAACTGACAGTGAAAAGGTAAAATATTTTTTGTTAACACTTTTTCTTTCGTCCTGCCATTATCCTCTCACGCATATATCACAAAACTACACGAACCACGACCACTCGCCATCCTCCAACGCTGCTCGTCTGAATCGATACACAATGCCGATACTCTTGCGTGTTTAGGGACGCTCTGGTATGTTATCTTAATATGTGATTGTAAATATAAGCAGAAGACGTTGTTAATTATATGGCGGGTGTTACACTTGTTAATTTCACGAACGATCGCCATACATACTTGAGAAATTTGGTGCTCGATAGCAGTTTTCACCGGAGTGGTTCCACGCCCATGACCCACTAGCCAAATGTCAGCTATCCTGAGGGAGATGAATAGTTTATAAGCAGGCATAAAGATCAAGGCTTGAATCAGAATTGGGGATTATATTTAGTTCCGTACTTGAGGTTATCTTGAGATGATTTCGGGGCTGGGGAGATATAATATTTTTGCACCAAGATTATAACCTTTTGTTGAATTGTCAAGTTGTCTATATACCTAGTACACACACATACTTTTATGACGTCTGGTAACATACTACATGTGTAAAGGGAGAAATGTATATGTTTATCACTCAGAATGTTCGGTAATGTTATTGTTTGTGGTGTGTGTATATGTATATGAACACGTACGAACGGATAGTTTGAGCTACCCTTTGGTGTGTATTTTACCTTGATAAAATTATTTCAATTTTAATTTCGGAGCTTAGCGTTCCCGCGGCCCGGTCCTCGCCCAGGCCTCCTATTTGTTACACATTCCCAGGAAGCAGCCCGTAGCAGGTGTAATTCCAGGTACCTATTTACTGCTAGATAAAAACAGATACTACGAATCCCGAGCGCTGTCCACTCAGCTATCAGGCCCCCGATAACTTGTCAGCTCTTTCAAACTGCCCGTTCTCCCCAGCGTTCCCAACATCACTCAACTATTGTACTAAAGTGCCCGAACCTAACCTCCCGAGGATCCACGAACAGAAAACTGTACATCACGTCAATTTCGCGAACCGCTACATTTTTTGTACATAAATTTTATTTAGGCTTGGGTAAATAAAACGTCAAAATGCGATACACTATTAGAAGAATGGGTTGCTTTAAAGCCTAATTTTTGTGGTAAAAATCATGATAAATACAAAGTTCAAGTATGTTTATTGAGACAAGAGAGAAATACATCTCATAGGGATAGAGTAACTTAGGCTATTTCTACCCTCCAGAAAAATACACACACATGTGATGGGTCAAGATATGAAACTTGAGTTTATAAGGGCCTTAGTTTTAGAGTATTCAAGAACTAACGTGACGGAATTGAATTCATGGTGATGACAAATGAACCGGTAACTTGAAATCGTGCGGATGAGAATTACAAGTTGTCCAAACTTTAAGGACAATATTATGAAGGCGGATCCCGTAAGATTGTGCACAGTTAGATAATTATAAAGAGAGCACTAAGCCGATATAACTCTGCAATACTTGGGAAAGATATTAAAACACGATAAGAGCCGATAAGAACATTAGGCCTGGGGCTCGATACTGTGAAAAATTGTTCGGGCATAATTCGCCTGGGAACGCTGGCCATTTCACCACCCAATATAAACATTGCAACGCATCTCTCCCTTGTTTTGTTTGAGTTAAATTATAAAAACAAAATTACAAACGTTATCCGGTAATTATACCAGCTTCTGAATCCCGGTTCATCACTTGTAATTACAAACGGGAGCGGTAGGGGAGGTGGATGATAGTGGAGGCACTGGTGGGTGTGTAGTGTTACTGTTAAAAATTCAGCTACTGGGAACAGAATTTCCACGTAGCATGGGCTATGGTGATCCCGTAGTGGACTTTTAACAACTTAACCGTCTTACTTCAGGTACTAATCTTGTTGTAGACCTCTACATTATCTTATTTGTGCTTCTGTGCTTAGAGATACGGATTCATAGATGCTGCATGTTCTAGTATTGGTCTCACATAGGCTGCATAAATTGTCTTAAGAGTCCATATATGGGTGTTAATTGGCGTTATGGTACGTGCTGGCGATGTTATCCAGTTTGTGTGCGCCTCTGGTGTTGGTGCTGGGATTCATGTCACAAATCTGCTTCTTGTAAGATTCATATATTTGATTTGAGCAGCAGGGGAGGAGCCCCTGCTTCTGCTGCCGCCTGCTCCGTCGCTGCCTCTGCCGCTGCAAATGTCATCTACATGTTCCATGAACTATCACACCGCCACAGGATTATCCCAGAATCGCCGCCGTTCCTGGAATAAGCATGACAAATCGAAATTAAATTTCTTTTATAATAATACATTGATAGAAATATTACTTTGATAAAATATTACTTACATTACATATATGTTGTGATTACATTTAGTATCAAAATAATTCAACATTTATTATTATTATTTATTATTATTTATAGTCGTAACCCTCTTTCCATTTTGATTAGAAGTGTCAGAGAGGATGCTGGAATAACCTGTTCTATCGAATAATACATCGCATACACGTCAAAATTCCCAACGAACAAACAATGGTGAATTATAAATCACAGCGGTTCACCAACATTAAAGTTTTGTGTGTGCGTGGATTGCCAAGATAGGTTGGGTGATGATCGGTTCGGATGTTTTAGTACACCGTTTTCTGCCCGTTGTGGCAAGTTTAGAGGACAGGTTGCGCTGGTAACAGTGTAATCACAAGAATGTTATATTTATACTACTGGTTGACAAGTTTTTCGTGGCGCATTGGTAGTGTGTTCGCTTGAAGAGTCCAGGGACGCGGGTTCGATCCCATTCTATGGCTTTAATGTTTCTTATTGCAGTTTAGGGTCGCAAAGTTTCTCAGCAGTTACTGGACGGTTTAAACTCGAACCGCTAGGATCTTCAAATCTGTCAAATGAGCTGGGAAATACTCGTAGCCTGTAGGGACGTAGAAATAGCCTAAGCTACTCTATCCCTTTGAGATGTATTTTTCTTGTCTCAATAAACATACTTGAACTTGACCACCAGTAGAATGCACGGATACTAGCAGTTGTGAAAGCCTTTTCCTTCCACAAAGTTGAAGGCCAGATTTTAAGGACAAAATCTAACTCCAGGAATTGACAATTGAATTCGAANTCGCTAGTAGAACTTTGCTGATATCCCACGAGTGAGCACCGCTTGAGCGCTATGGTGAGCGCCGAGTGGGGCCGCAGAGGGGACTCTCTGGGTCCAGGGAGTCCTTATGTCTGGGGGCTCGGGGACCTGAGGGTTCCAGCCTCAATGGCAGCAGAGGCTTCACAGGACATTCGACTCTGCCTTCTCCCAGTGAAGGTAGTGTGCACACCGACTACAGTCGGTGTGCCGAAGACTTGGAATGATTTACTCTTTGTTTAGTGTTGAAGGCCTAAGCAGGGGCGGGAAAAACGGTTAACCGTACAAGTACGTTGATGAACAAACCACACTAGAAAGTGAAGGGACGACGATGTTTCGGTTCGTCCTGGACCATTCTCAAGTAGATTGTGAGACTGGTCCAGGACGGACCGATCGTCGTCCCTTCACTTTCTAGTGTGTGGTTTGGTCAACAGTTTTCCGGTCTGTTCAAATTCAATAGTACCGATTTCTACTTTTTAATTTTGTTCGTCAGTATATGTACCATCCTCATCCTTCCTTCCTATAAGTACTATCAAAACAGTATGATGGGCTGCTTTTGAGCATGTATTTACTATCTGTATCTGCAGTATCCAGTTCTTGGGCCCCGCCTGTCTAATGTAACCGGTTCAGGACCTATTTTCATCCAGCATCTACTATATAGTCAAAGTTAGAGAAGGAAAATTAAATATAATATAGATAAGTGCTTGCGCTTAATAATAGGTTATCGTAGCGCCCAAAGTCTCTGATCACCTACAACATAACACCTAAATTGCCTGTTAAAGTTTGTGCTTTTTCCTGTTACTGCTTAATACTATTTTTTTTTTTTGAGATATATACAAGAGTTGTTACATTCTTGTACAGCCACTAGTATGCGTAGCGTTTCGGGCAGGTCCCTGGAATACGATCCCCGCCGCGAAGAATCGTTTTTTCATCCAAGTACACATTTTACTGTTGCGTTAAACAGAGGTTACAGTTAAGGATTTGCGCCCAGTAAATTTCGTATCCCGGCCAGGATACGAGCCCTGACAGCGCTCGCGGAACGCCAGGCGAGTGGCCAGGCAATCTAACAATCTAACCAAACTAGGTTAGGTTAGATTGTTAGATTTGGATGTTATCAACAGTGCAAAACCTGACGTCTGCTTGAGCCAAAAGTGACGATAGACGCCAATTCAATAAAGGGTTCCATAAATGCAACCCATCATGCTTTTAGATCCGTGCGTGAGGGCTACTGCCGTCACGCACGGATCCCCCAGCCTCTCCGAGATACAAACTTATAACACAATTCCACCATGCGGGATCCTTGTGAGGGCAGTAGCATTCCCGGTTGCACTTCTTCGCGTCTGGGATTATCCCGGATGTAGGTTCGAACCCTCAACCCTTGTGGATTTGTTCAGAGTTATGACCGTCACACTTTTGGCCCGACCTCTGGCGTTTCGATGAGCTATGGCGTGACAATCAATCATCCAATGACATTTTATAAGATGCCATTCATGGTCAGGAAGCTAGTAATCGATAAGCATTGACGTCACTACAGTCAGTAATCAATTTTTGTTTGATTGCCAGTGACGTCATGGATGACGAGTTAAATGACATTGTTTGGGTTAATGTCAGTGTTTAACTAGTGGTCTCTACTTATTTCACTACCTTTCTGTAAGACTGTTTGCAGCCTTGACTTTAACCTATTTATCTATACGTAAACATTGTTTATGTTTTATACCCAATGTGTATTAATTGGGAAAGTTTAGAAAGACCTGGGTAAATACTGGTTCGGTAACTGGGTTGTTGATTTGTGGAACCAGTTGTCGCGTACCATAATTTTTTTTAGAAGTAGGATCCCTTGATTGTTTGAAGCGTAGGTTAGACATATATAAATGAGATTGGGAGGATATAAATAGCCGTTTCGTTACCGAACCTGTATTTACCCAAATCTTTCCTAAATCTAAACTTGCCCAATTGATACCCATTTAATGTTTAATAACATCCTCCATGGTAACTGCTAAACTAGTCAACCTGTCCTCTTCCCCACCCAAGTATTTACTAGACTTGTTCGGCTGAAAGCATTAAGATATTAAGTTCCTCTTTAGTAAATATAGATAAAATATTTATTAAACTCATCATTATCAGTTATCTGACCTGTCTCCCATGATTCACAATAGGTTTTACAAATGGCCGTTCATGTTTAACAAATTTGCCATTTGTAAGGTTTGTGATGTTGATATTGTGATAGTTTTGCAAAGCTTTTGATAGTGCCACATGAAAGACTGATTAAAAAGATAGAGGCTCATGGTATTGGGGGTACTATATTAAGCTGGATTAGGGTACATAGGAACAAAAGTAACTGCAGAAGGCCTATTGGCCCATACGAGGCAGCTCCTATTTATACCACCCAATCCCACTCATGCACGTCCAACCCACGCTTGAAACAATCGAGGTAATTGGTTCCACAAATCAACCTCCTTGTTACCAAACTAGTATTTACCCAAGTCTTTCCTAAATCTAAACTTGTCCAATTTATACCAATTTAAGTCGGAGTGGGAAAATGTTGCATTTACAGTGCTTCACGGTTCTGTCCTGGGACCTCTGTTATTCATAATAGGGACATAAGAATAAAGGTTACTGCAGAAGGCCTATTGGCCCATAAGTCAGCTCCTATTTATAACCACCCAATCCCACTCATATGTCCAACCCACGCAAACAAATTTAAGCTTTGTCAATCTTTCGTCCATATGACAGGTTTCTAATTTGAGGGATTAACTTTGTTATCCTACGTTGGACGCGATCTAGTGAGTCTATAGCACGGTCACTAAAACTTAACTGCCTAATCTAAATAGGACCTAACCTTAACCAGAGCAAGATATAGCTGAAGAATATCGACGGAACGTCGAAGTCTCATCGACGGTTTAGTTTTCTTAAGAGTAATTTAATTACTTATAATTAATTTAATTGCAAATGCAAGATTTTCCCACTGGACCTAACCCCATCTTGAGATGATTTTGGGGCTTTTTTTTTTGTGCCCCGCGGCCCGGTCCTCGACCAGGCCTCCACCCCCAGGAAGCAGCTGACTAACACCCAGGTACCTATTTTACTGTTAGGTAACAGGGGCATAGGGTGAAAGAAACTCTGCCCATTGTTTCTCGCCGGCGCCTGGGATCGAACCCAAGACCACAAGTCCAGCGTGCTGTCAGCTCGGCCGACCGACTCCCATTGTGGTAGGAATTTTGTACACTGTTCCAATACAGTTTGCCGCCATTCCCTTCGCTCCCAACCTCTTGGGCTGGACGGTAGAGCAACGGTCTCGCTTCATGCAGGTCGGCGTTCAATCCCCGATCGACCTCGAAATAGTAGTTGGATAATATTCCTTTCCCCCGACCCATCCCAAATCATGACCCCTTCCCAGTCGTGATGGCTTGGCGCTTTCTCCTGATCGTCACATTCCCTACCCTTGGCTTTCAACCTGGCAAAACATGCTTCACATTTATGTCCAGTTCTAAGAACATTTCGGTATAACAATGATTACAATTTGTAATTATAATTGCCAGTAAATCGTTATTGGGAATCCGATTTTCATTGTTTCACAAATTTCATTAATAATTCTGGCAGATCATTTCATAACCAATGGATATAAAATTTATTAAAAATAAAATGTGAGAATAGGCTGTTAATAAATTGTCGTTCATTTATTAAAAGAAAATTAAATAACTCGTTCATATTTAAGTGACAAAACTTTAATAACTCAAAAATAGAAAAAAAATATATTGCAGAGGCCTCTCTTAAATTCAGTAAACTTCATTACCTCATCGTATGAATAAAACTGCAGAAGGCGACGTTCACAAGACATTATTCAGAATGGCTTCTTGAATATTTTCATCCATTGTTGAATATGCCATTAATTATATTATTCCACAACTTGCATGGAAGGAAACGTACTTTCCTTCCATGCAAGGATGTTCTCCTGGAGTTGGGGAAGACGACTATAGGAGCCCTGGTCCAGAGGGCACCGCGTGAAGGGGTCCAGCCCGGACTCCAGCAGCAGGAGAATCAGGGTCGACTTGTCGATCACCATCTTGGAGGAGTGCAGCAGGACCGGCGCCTCCATCACCGCCTGCGTCACGCTGTCTCTGAACTCCTCCGGGATCTCCTCCGAAGATTCCTCATACGGCACTGGGAAATGATGAAAGAAAATACCGGAATCTTCTGCCTTCTTCGCAAGGGAAGATAGGTACTGTGCGTGGTCAAGTCGCAGAACATGATAAAGTGAACTAAATATGGTGGCTTCACCTATGACTTTGTAAACACTATCTAAGGGACAAACGAACAACTTGTATCTGCTTCCTTCAACATCTTCTAAGGTCAAGCTAATTGTAACAAACGACACTGTTATGGCAACTAGGGTATCTGCAGCGACCTTAGTCAGGCCAGGAGCTCTATAAGCCTTCCTGAGTTTGCTTAAATCCATAAACACCAAATACAAAAGGATAGCATGCCCGGTCATATATAACCCATTCTCTCCGATTAAATTTCGGGATTCCTCTGCCATTTGCTTTAAGACCTTCATTAGATTGTAGAGCAAAAATACTTCAGGTCCGACATCAATTCTTGTTAATTGGTCAACTGCTGCATCACCAATACCATCAAGGTGGCCATATTCATCAAGGTTGACTAACATATCTTTAAGTCCACAAAGTAATTTTGAATCTTTGTCCTCTGGATCTAGATGATCGAGATCCATATATTTTCCGTTGATCACCAGGCCTGCAGCTGCTTTCATTCCCGAGGCGGCATCCTGCAAGAAAGTCTTTGGCCAAATGTTGATTAAGTGAACCATTCTCAGACGCAGGTACGGGTTAGGGCACATCTCTGGATCTGCGAACATTGTTAGTATCCAGGGCTTCACGGCAGACTCGAGTGCGCGTAAATTGATGTCATATTCAGGCTCACAAGATGATGCTAGGTCAATAATTTTCCAAAGGACATTTTCCCATTGCCCCGTCATCTTGACCGACGTCGTACGCATGGAAAGAGTTAATGTGCACAAAATTCCAAGTTTTAATCTGCTAGCAAATAACATCGTAGAATTGTTATTATGCAAGGCCATCAGAATGGCTTCTGATTTGTCAATAAATTGTAAAACTTGGTCGCCAGAAAATTCTTCACCGAGGTTCATTGCGTCGACTAAGATCGATAGTGGAAGACTAGGAAAATAATAAGCTAAAGCTGTGGTATCCATTGTCTCGGAACGTGTGGCAGACTGACAGAGTAAGAATTATTCAAACACGCAACCAACTGTAAATGAATAACTAACTCTCTTGACTGTAAGTTAATATATAGGCTGCGCTAGTATGGGAGGTGACGTGATATGCCTGGAGATTGAGGTGAATGTGCAGGCTGCTTCACGCTGCCTCACTTGTTATTAATTATAAATAAGTTTCTAGAATACAAATTATAGAAACAACTTGAGTAGTCACTTGAGTAAATAGTCAGGTGCTGTCACAGTGAGAGGTTGTGTTAGCTGGAGCTCCGATTGTAGTAATATTATTACAGCAATAATGGAAGGATTAGTAAAGGAACTGGTGAATCTAGTTGGAGCTCTGAGGACAGAGCTGGATTCACTACGGGAGGAGGTACGACAGCTGAAGCAACGTCAGGAAGAAACAAAGGAGGAGACCTCGTCTTGGGACCTTAGTTTAGCAGTTACCAGGGAGGATGTTCTTAAACAAATAGTAAAACTCAAACCAAACAAATCCCCAGGGCCGGATGAAGTGTTTGCCAGAGTGCTGAAAGAATGCAAAGAGGAGCTTTGTGACCCACTGTCAATCATATTTAATAAATCAATAGAGTCAGGCAGAGTGCCAGAGTTTTGGAAAGTTGCTAATGTGATACCAGTTTTTAAGAAAGGAGATAGATCACTTGCGTCTAACTATCGACCAATTAGCCTAACGTCTATTGTGGGAAAGTTACTCGAATCTATAATAGCAAATAAAATTCGTCTTCATCTTGAAAAACATAAATTAATAATTGAGTCGCAACATGGTTTTATAAATGGCCGTTCATGTTTAACAAATTTGTTATCTTTTTATTCTAGCATAGTTGAGGCAGTTGATAGTGGTAAGGATTGTGATGTTGTGTACCTTGACTTTAGCAAAGCTTTCGATACAGTGCCACATGAAAGACTGATTAAAAAGATAGAGGCTCATGGTATTGGGGGTGCTATATTAAGCTGGATTAGGGCATGGCTATACCAAAGGAAACAGAGTTAGTATAAATGGAGTCAAGTCAGAGTGGGAAAATGTTGTAAGTGGAGTGCCTCAAGGCTCTGTCTTGGGACCTCTGTTGTTTATAATATATATAAATGATTTAGATTCAGGTTTGAGTAGCAACATTTGCAAATTTGCCGATGATACGAAAATCGGTAGGGAAATTAATTCGGAGGAGGACTCTCTATCACTTCAAGTTGATCTAGATAGGGTTTTGAAATGGTCAAAGGACTGGCAGATGCAGTTTAATGCTGATAAATGTAAAGTTCTGAGGCTAGGTAATGATGATAGTTACAAGATACGAGCTAGATGGTGTTGAGATTGCGAAGTCGGATTGCGAAAGGGATCTGGGAGTTATAATTAGTAAGAATTTAAAACAAAAGGATCAATGCATAAATGTTCGTAATAAGGCAAATAGGACACTCGGATTTATTAATCGCAGCGTAAGTAACAAGACACCTGGTGTGGTTCTCAAGCTATATCTTGCTCTGGTTAGGCCCCATTTAGATTATGCAGTTCAGTTTTGGTCGCCATATTATAGAATGGATATAAATTCACTTGAACGTGTACTTATAGAAAGTTTTAGATATGTATTCTCAGTTTTTTTATTATATCTCGGTGGTATGTATCTTTCTGGTAATCACCACTTCCAAGCCTATTTTTGCCTTATCGTAATGGTTCCAAAATGCATTAAATTTAGTTAGTGTATAATGTACTTCCAGACTGCACGCAGCCAGCCTCTGGTTAGTTCATTAAAGAACTGAAGTACATTTAGTGAATTTTACTACTATTTAGATAATGGATCATAATGAATGGATAATGGAACGGGGTCTGACGATTATAAGTGTCCAGCCTCCCTCTTTAAATTATCTGATACGTACCTAAGCTTTTAAGGTTCCATTATAGTCTTTTGGCCAGAAGACTAATTTGAGAACCACTGTGTTTTCAAATCGTCACCAAAATCATGATACACTATCCTGGTGGTATGAGAGTAGGTTTAGTGTCGACGTAATCACTTTATCTTGAGGACTGGCTGTAAAATTGATGAATGCATCTTTGAGGTCGCCACTGGATGGAATGAAAATAGCCTGAGGATTGGTTGCCCACATACTGCAAAAACAAGAGGACTTAGACATGTAAACCTATGCCTTACTAAACTCAAAATTCTAATATATAATAATATTAATTTTATGTATATAGTATATGCTTAAATATATACTATATACTATAGTATAG
>WNGS01007182.1:2018728-2030312 GCA_020271785.1 Procambarus virginalis
GCATCCTTGTTGAGCGAGGCATTCTGCTAAGTCACGATGAAAGGAACCGTGAGAGCGCCATTTTTTTTGTATTAATATATTAGTACATCTGATTTTGCAGCGACCCTAGTCTATATAGTTGAAAGCAGAGGTGCAAACAGGTACTCTGAAGAGAATCTATCAAATCAGAGGCCCGAGACTGTTCAACACGCTTCCACTACACATAAGGACATAACTGGAAACCCTACAGTGTTCAAGAGAGACCTGGGATAAGCACCTCCAAAGAATACCTGATCAACCAGGCTTGACTCATACTTCGGCTGCGTAGCAGCCGCGTCCAACATCCTGGTTGATCAGTCCAGCAACCAGGAGGCCTGTCGATGACCGGGCCGCGGGGACGATAAGCCCCGGAAGCACATCTGTATCCTCAGGAAGGTATATGAAGAGTACAGAGTTTGTCAAAAAGCTAGCTACGTTTACATAAGGAGCCGGTCGGCCGAGCAGACAGCACGCTGGACTTGTGATCTTGTGGTCCTGGGTTCGATCTCAGGCGCCGGTGAGAAACAATGGGCAAAAGTTTCTTTCACCCTATGCCCCTGTTACCTAGCAGTAAAATAGGTACCTTGGTGTTAGTCAGCTGTCACGGGCTGCTTCCTGGGGGTGGAGGCCTGGTCGAGGACCGGGCCGCGGGGACACTAAAGCCCCAAAATCATCTAAAGATAACCTAAATATAACGTGATGCTGAAATCCCCCATCATACTGAGAGCGCCATTCATTTTCCCATTCTTTTCTTTCTGTAAATTTCATTTACTTTAATTCTTTCACTCCAATTTTCCTGACTCGTTGCCCACGCAACCTAACCATATCTTGAGGTTATCTTGAGATGATTTCGGGGCTTAGCGTCCCCGCGGCCCGGTCCTCGACCAGGTCTCCTTTTTGTTACACATCCCCAGGAAGCAGCCCGTAGCAGCTGTCTAACTCCCAAGTACCTATTTACTGCTAGGTGAACAGGGCCATCAAGGTGAAAGAAACTCTGCCCATTTGTTTCCGTCTTCACCGGGGATCGAACCCGGAACCTCAGGACTACGAATCCGAAGTCTTTATGACTAATTCGTCCACGAGAGAGCTTGACAAAAGTGATATGAGACGATAATTACTTGGTCAATACATTTAATAAATATTGCACAATAACTTAGACGGTGGCAGTACATAGGGAAATGTGTACATAGGCTGCTATAGGTTAGTATAAGATTGAAGTCTACCTTCACGTCCTTCATATCCCCCCCCCCCCGTCTCTCACTGCTCTTCCCCTATCTCCCTCTCCACTTTTCTCCGCCTTCCCTGTCTTCTCTCTTTCTCAATCTCCCCCTCTCTCTTCACTACACCACGGGGATTGCGAAGACTTGGTATCCAATTTATGGTGACTGACAGCCCAAGATTGTGTGCTTCTTTTCCTAAATGTAGGATTTATGTGATGAGCAGAACAGCTGTTGTTGTTTTAGATTTGGCTACTCGGAACGAATTGTCCATGTAGCACGGGCTATGGTGAGCCCGTAAGCAGAACAGCTTTACTCCACTGCATGCATACTCCCCTATCACCCATCGCGTTGACAGGTTCATCAGCAACACCCTGACCTCTGCACACGTCCCAGTTTTCCCATTGGGACTGGAGTGAAGCCCGGGCCCACTGCTTCACTCTCACATTCAGGTCAGACACCAACTGCACCCACCCAACAGAACAGTGCACACTGGAACTAGCAGGTCCATTGTTCATTACAATGAAATTTGTCAAACAAAATTTAGGGCAAATATGGGGCAAGTAACATCATCAGCAGACTAACAGACGTTGTCACAGCTCGAATAAGACTTGGCTACAACTATCTCTGGCAATTGGGCTTGTATAGGGATCTGGATGAAGTGTAAATAAACTGTGTGGACAAAGACAGACACACAGTAGAGCATTACATATTAGATTCTGATAAAATTGAGCCATATAGAGATCAATCTAAACTCACTACGCGTGAAATGGCAAACCATCTTATTACTAAGGACAAAATGAAATCATTGCACTGTATCCATGTTTCGCTTCCAGTTGATAAATGACATGAGATTAGGGAACAAGCAGTGTAGTGTGAAGACTAACACTAATAAACAGCAGCTTTCCTATGACCCTGTAATACAGCCATAGCTAAAACAGTTATGTATTAAGAGAAAAGACCTGCCATTAATGTATAATGATTAATTGTAAATACATAGCTATTGAAATGGAACAATCTCTAACTAGCTGGCATTATAATTATAAGATGTGAAGGATAGATGTAATTGTTAATGTAATAATCTCCGTTGAGGTCTCATAAAAGACCTTTTGTGCCCACTGTAATCCTTTTTGCGCTACTGCCCACTGGATGAGTATGGGGTGCACAATGAACTAGCCGCCTCCTGCGGCAACAATCAATTCAATCACTGGATCCTGCCAGAAAATGTAACCATAAACCTGGAATTAAATGAAATATGACACAAGAAGGAAAACAGCACAGGAGAAACAGCTGTGGCTGTTTAACAAGTAAATTTTTAGATGGTGAAATTTAGGGATGACAGTAATTGGTTTTATTTTTCACTATACTGAGCTAATGGATCCCATAAGTTCAGGAGGTTAAGTAAATAAGCTACGCATCTAACCCGCTAGTTTTATTATACGAGTAAACAGTGGCTTCACTTTATCGGGGCTGAGTGACTTGTAGGTGAGCACCATACTACCGGGTGTTGTATTAAGGTGAGGTCAGGGAGGGATGGTTGCCTCATAATGAGGTCGGCGGCATGTTGAACAAAGAGTAACGATTGGGCGAGATTCCCGGCCACAAAGGGAAGGCCAACCCATTCAGCAGTCATCGACTTGCGCGGAGTCCATTAGCAAGAAGGTTGTTTACGGGTGGTGCCTGTGAGGAAATAGTGTCAGGTGAGGTGAGGTTAGCAGTTGTTGTTTAAGATTCAGCTACTGGGAACTAAAAGTGCCAAGTAGCACGGGCTATGGTGAGCCCGTAGCGGACTTACCTGGCACAGGAGCGGGGCTGTAACTGTTGTGAGGGTAGCAGTTTGGGTATCAGGTAAGGCCAGAAGTGAGGTGTCAGGTGAAGCTAGCAGTGGCCGGGATGTCATCAGGTAAAGCCAGCAGCTTCAGGTGCCAGGTGAGGCCAGTGGTTGCGGCCGGGCGCGTTACTAAAGTATGTTGCATTTAGTCACACGTCCTTTTGATACATTAGCATCTTCATGACCCATAAGAACCATAAAGATATCATTGCAGCCGCCCTAGACGAGCGGAAGGAAGTTTAATTTATTTATACCCATGTATTTAGTATTGTCTTTGTTTATGTATAAGCAAAATTCCACTTGACGCATTATTCTTTCATTTCCCATGGCATTATCACGTAAATGTCTCAAACATGTCTCAGCAATACATGTGGAATTAGATTCTTGGTGGTACTAAATATGAAGATCCAGATCCAATCAAGGAGAGGCTCCCCTCCCATTCGTTTTAGGATTAACTCTGGCGCTTCGTGAGCTTTATTCTAGTGATAGCAGTCGTGCGAGGAAGGTGTGCCATGATTTCACTACAGGTTTAATTCTTTATTAGTGAATGAAATCTTTGAGTTTAACTGGGCAGTTGAGACAAGACACAGGTGTTCTGGAGTGACATGCGCAGTGTTACAGGCTATCTCGTAGCTGGGAATTTCTCTGACAAAAGGGAGCAGTGGAGGCTGTCTGAAATACATGTGTGAGCCCTGGGCGATGAGGAGCCTAGCATGTTTCACGCCAAGCTGTTAGGGTAGACACACCGTGTTTATAATGCAAAATATCACTGTAACATGAAATGACAGTCCCCTCATAAGCAAGGGAGAAAGTAGAAACGTGTTGACCAGACCACACACTAGAAAGTGAAGGGACGACGACGTTTCGGTCCGTCCTGGACCATTCTCAAGTCGATTGAGAATGTCGAAAGTAGAAAAGTATTCTTTTTCTTTAGCGATAAGTGAAAGAGGAGAGACTCGGCCAAGAAGAGACAAGAAGCATCGCGTCAACACAAAATCTGCCGATGTACCTTCAATTCAAAGTTTGCGTATAGAATAATTAGATCAAGACTGCAGAAATCAGGTTCCATTTTTCGAAGCCTAGTATGAATATTAGGCTAGAATTAAGACTACTTATCCCTGTTTATAGTTTACAGGGATAAACACTGGGAATACAGATTCCCAGTGTTTTGCTATAGCATAGCCTATAGCTGTATTTTAGCAGTCATGCATATGCATTGGTAAATAGATATATTAAATTTTATCCTTGTTGCATTATTAGGGCATTCCAATATTTTGATTGAAGTAGTATTATCAGTGTAACATCTTTCACTAGCATGCAGTAGTGTGCGAGTTGCAGGCAATTTATGGATAACAATTGCCAGTACGTAAATTCTGACATGTGTACTCTATTCGTCATTAACAATATATTATCGCTAGGTGAAGCGGGATATCAAGGTGTCAGGTGAGCTAAAACTTCAGTGCTGTCAGGTGAGACCAACTGTAGTGGTGTCTAGTTAGGTCTAACTGTAATAGTTTCTAGTGAGGCCAACTGCAGTGGTATCAGGTGAGGCCATTACCAATCTCCCGCATATTGCCTCACTTCGTCCCCTATACTAGGCCATCCAGATATAATCTATTAGTTTGTGGGTTACCGCTCCAGCGAATGCATCCGCGCACCCCGGTATATACTCCTGTATTGGTGTGTGTGAGACTGTTCACTCTCTTCAGCCAGCTGTAGAACAACAAACTTTTCCACACTTTACGAGTGTAAGAAATGTGAACCATGCAAGTCTGACACGAAAGATTTCAAGTTGTGTGATGGCCTTTGCATTTTGTAAATATTTATGAGGATAACTTTCGTTATCATATGATAATTATTTATATTTAGCTTTATTTGCATCAAAACAGTGAACACGTTGCAGCCTTCGGCTTGGAGTACTGTGAGGTAGCGATGGACAGAACATTGAACAGATCTTCTGTGACAGTCCAGGAGAACCTGGACCCCAGCAGGCAAGCCTCGTGCAGACGGTCCTCGGGGAACTTAGAGCGCAGGCGAAGATGTCGAGGGCCATGCAATCTGATGAACAGGTCACAAGGAGCAGCTTATGTGATGGCAAATTTATTAGCACTGAAAAAAGTTGAAGGGAAACGTTCCTCTAATATTGAAAATAAGAAAGATAGTAAGAGAAATAGAAGATTTAACATCAAGGATAATAATAGATGTAAGGACTTTAAAAGTGAAAATCAACAAGACAGTAGACAAGAAACTAGCGTACAGAAACAAGATACAAGGCAAAAAGACCTTTTGAAAAAAGAGGTGACGCAGGACAAAAAAGGCAACTTCAAAATGAGTGACGCTGTTCAGAACAAACGCGACATGCTTCCCCTGGTCCTCGCACACGATGGCAATATAACTCGTAGGATCGACAAGCTTCTAGCCAAGGCGAGGAAAGCCCTGGACAAGCGGCAGCGTAGTCCTGTGAAAGAGATTAGCAATGGCAAGCGAAACCAACAGGAGCTGCAGGTTATAAGTCACGTTGATAATCACGTGACAGCAGCAGCTGCTGGGGAGCACAAGAACGCGGTGAAGCAGACAGCAATTTTTGAAGCCTGGAGCTCTCCCTCACCGGGAGCTGACATCATGGAGGACAAAGACCCACTCTTCATCAGACGGAGGTCTTTGGACTCTCTGAATGATTCCAGGACATCTAGTCGAATCGTCTCTTTCGTCAAGAGAGGTAAGCATGACATGTGATATTTCCTAGCTGTGCCTAAAACTCATTTGCAGGTGTATTTCCAGATAACTGCTAGGCAATCGCGTATTATTTGCACAGAATTCTTATGCTTACTACTGTTATATAAACTGCTTTAGAATATCATGCCACTTGAACTGGGCAGTAGAGCGCCGGTCTCACTTATTACAAGTCGCGTTCAATCCCCGACCATCTTGGGCACCATTCCCTCCCTACGCCTGTCCTTAAATCCTTATCCTCATATCTCTCAAGTGCTATATGTCGTGATGGCTTAGCACTTTCTCCTGATAATTACTTATCATGGACAAAACTTGGTCTTTATTTATATTTGACATAATTTGCGAAAGTTGATGCTCTTTAAGTTGGAAAATATTTCATTATATAACATTATGGCTGTATGGGGTCCCAGGACATCATGCTACACCTTGACCTAAATTTACAATTCAGATGTGTTCTGTGATATGTATTCTATTGTAAGACATAAAGCAAGAGTTCTTGCAAGATAATGAGACTGGCCCAGGGCTTGATGACCTAGACTGGTCCCGCCAGGCAGCTTAGCCACGGAAAAACGCTCACGAGGGAATGAACCAATGATACATTCTTCTACTTTCATCATCTGACCCTTTATTAAGTTTCATTATCTTTACTCCATATTTTGCATGTGTCATGTAAATTAACAGTGTAAACACAAGTGGCGGACATTATTGTATCTATTTGTTGCCATCTCGGACACTAGTGACGCCCTGGAGGAAAGATAACTTGAGATACTTACGACTCACTTGTTGCACTTGGTCATGCAGTGAAGAATTAAACAGTCACGGCCGGACCGAAGGGAATAAACAAAGATTATAAACTAATATTTTAAATATCACTTCCTGCTTTCCCACTTTCGATAGGTAGTGGTGGCCATGACCGGATAAAATAGATGAAGGATATAGGTAAAGAAAGTTTTAGATATGTATTTCAGTTTTTTTTATTAATATCTCGGTGGTATGTATCTTTCTGGTAATCACCACTTCCAAGCCTATTTTTGCCTTATCGTAATGGTTCCAAAATGCATTAAATTTAGTTAGTGTTATAATGTACTTCCAGACTGCACGCAGCCTAGCCTCTGGTTAGTTCATTAAAGAACTATACATTTAGTGAATTTTACTACTATTTAGATAATGGATCATAATGAATGGATAATGGAACGGGGTCTGACGATTATAATGTGTCCAGCCTCCCTCTTTAAATATCTGAATACTTACCTAAGCTTTTTTAAGGTCCATTAATAGTCTTTTGGCCAGAAGACTAATTTGAGAACCACTGTGTTTTCAAATCGTCACCAAAATCATGATAACTATCCATGGTGGTATGAGAGTAGGTTTAGTGTCGACGTAATCACTTTATCTTGAGGCTAAAAGAAAGCTTAATCAAACGCATTATAAAGAAATAGCATCTCGTGAGGTGGGCGAGAAATTTGGCAAAAACCACATAAGGATGGCAACAATTAAGGCAAGAAAATAAGCCGAGCGAGTTGGTTGCCCACATACTGCAAAAACAAAGAGGACTGTAGACATGTAACCGTATGCCTTACGTCAACAAACTCCCAAAATTTAATATAAAATATAATATTAATTTTATGATATAAGAGTGTATATTGCTTATATAATAATATATATATATTATTACTATATATATAGTTAGGTGTCTGGAGCTATATTCATGTTCCCCACATGGCAGCTTTATCGTGGTTCACACTTAGCTGAGCAAATACGTCCTGGTTCCGACGAAGTTATGTGTCTGGAGCATATATACTGTCCGTGGTTTCCCAGTCAAAGAAATTTCTGTGACATTACGGGTCAGGCTATATGTGTCTGGAGCATATATATCTGGCCGTGGTTCCCCAGCAGCTGGAGTATATGTGTCTGGAGCATATATACTGGCCGTGGTTCCCCAGCAGCTGGAGTATATGTGTCTGGATCATATATACTGACCGTGGTTCCCCAGCAGCTGGAGATATGTGTCTGGAGCATATATACTGGCCGTGGTTCCCAGCAGCTGGAGTATTGTGTCTGGAGCATATATATACTGACCGTGGTTCCCCAGCAGCTGGAGTATATGTTCTGGAGCATAGGTATAGCTGGCCCGTGGTTCCCCAGCAGGGATATATGTGTCTGGAGCATATATAATGGCCGTGTTCCCCAGCAGCTGGAGATATGTGTTGGAGCATATATACTGGCCGTGGTTCCCCAGCAGCTGGAGAATATGTGTCTGGAGATATATACTGGGGCCTAGTCCAGCATTCCCTCCCCTCCACCCTCCAGTCAAGGCGGCCAGCCGCGCAGGCGCACTTGTGCGCGGTATTGATTGTAATGTAAATATCATAACTCGTCCGATTCCCTTGAATTACTTTAATTCTCATATTTTTCTACTAAAACTTTTATGTTGCTTGTTAGGGAAGATCCCTTGTTCATGTATTATCTGATACACATCACTGAGAGCAGGATGGGGAGATGTATTATACAAGGCACAGATGATTTACGAGTTTTGTACTGATATATTTGATGTTCCATGTAGCCTAGTCAACAAACACGTGGTATTTACCGTAGCGGATAGTTAACGTTTGCACTACATATTTTTTATTAGATTAATGCTTGTTTAAATACGATAATTGAGGCGTCGTACTTAGTATGACTATCACGATCATGTAATAGATCGGTAATATGATGATAATAGTTAAATTGATGAAGTGGAAGCTTATTTTGTGAGGAGTTGTTCGCACCTCCGGCAGGTGAACGGGTTAATAGTTTAGTTGTACAAGTTGTAACGAGGACAGTCAGTCAGGACCTGACGGTGGCCACGACCAGGTGCTTCCGCTGGTGGACCTTTTTTCCCTGACTTCGTACCGTTAGTGTTTTAACCCTTCCTCGTGGTTTTTAAATTCCTCGTGTGGCTTCTCCGTCGCGGCGTTTTAATATGTGAGAAGATGAATCTGGCCTGTGGTTGCTATATACGGCATGATATAGTGTTGAAATAGAACTATTGTTTATGAATGGCATAGTGGAGAGGTTGGGAGCATGCGTCAGGTGGAGCTCCCTTTGGCACGTGTCTAACAGCCTATTCCGCCCACCAGTGGCATGATTTATGTCGCAGTTACCATAAGGATATGCTAATGTTTATGTAATACTAGTTTTTAAGTTAGGTACGGCAATTAGGTCTACGTAGTGTAAGTGATATATCGGTTACATATATACTTTGGAAAAAGCAACGCCCGCGAATGAATAACTTCGTTATGGATTCCATCCTTATTAGCAAAAAAATTATTGATTTTCACAATGGTGAATATTAGGGATAGAGATATATCTCGTTATGGAACATATTGGGACTGTTGCCATAGATATCCATAAGTTACAAAGTTGGAATTCAAATGGGTGGTTCTTTTGTAGCTGCCGTCTCTAAGTTATATCAATTAAATAATAAAAACACCAATTAGGAAACATCGTTCTTGTGATTTTAACTAATTATTATATATCAACGTTCTTAAATAAATAGTTCTCGTTAAATAGTTTGCATTATAAAAAGCTAAGTCAGTAAGTTGCACTTCAAAGTTTGAGACTAGTTTGAAAACATAGGCTGCTTGTTCAGTAAATTCGGAATGAAACGGACGAATGTTGCAAAAAAAGCATGTAATGTAAGACAAATATATATCGGATTAATGGAAGCGAATCCATTTTCGAGGTTAAATTAATAAAATTAATCCTCCGTAACTTTGGGAGCCATATGTGTTAAGAACTGTCTTGTATGATTCAGGCCCAAATTTTAAATCCTCCCAACGATCCAAATTTAGTATATACAGGTATACAAATAATATAGATAGATTATTGAAGTAAAACGTGGTTCGAACCGGGGCCAAGAGAAGGGTTAGTCTAGTAGTTTATGTTGAGAAACGCGAGGAAGGAGAAGGTATGAAATTATCCTTCACCGGTAAATAATTCCCCATAGAGCATTCATAAGGGGAACTCTATTCCCTATAGAGGCGAGCGTTAGCCTATGCTGCAGCATACTTGGTCTCTATATAGATAGCTATTTAAAACACATGTAATAAATTTTATAATGTGAATATATTAATGTATAAATAAATACTCGGGCAGTAGTGTTCAGGAGATGTGAGCTTTCATGGAACTGTGAAAAAGCCGTTAAAGAAATAGCATGAATATTAATTGTACTCTTTCCGTGGCCATTTTGTTTTGTAGATCTACTTTGAAATGTTTACAATGAATAGCCAAAAAGGGACTACGTGGACTGAAATATATTCTTTTACTTGTATAGCAATTAGTGTGGTTTGTGTGTTTATCACACCATAGTTTATACAAATATTTGCCGAATAAATACATTTTCAAAGATTGGTGAATAGAGTTGTAGACCTACAAACATGAACGAGTTTGAAAGGTTGTTAAAGTGAACGATACAAAGTACAATGCCCGGACAAGTCGTATAAACAATGGTCAGTAGATCCACCACACACACAATCGCTAGTAAACTTTGCTGATAATCCCACGATGAGCACCGCTTAGCGCTATGGTTGAGACTGCCGAGTGGGTCCGAGAGGGGACAATCTCCTGGGTCCAGGGAGTCCCTTATGTCTGGGGGCTCGGGGGACCTCTGAGGGTCCAGCCTCAATGCACATAGGCTGTCCCACATAAAAAAACATTCGCTCTGGCCGTCTCCCAGTGAAGGGTAGTACACAGGTGTGCCGAAGACTTGGAATGATTTAAACTCTTTGTTTAGTGTTGAAGGCCTAAGCAGGGGCGGAAAACGGTTAACCGTACAAGTACGTTGATGACCACACACCACATCTAGTAACCCTCTCAAGGGACGACGATGCATTCGGTTTCGTCCTGGACCAATTCCCCTCAGTACAATGTGAGCAACTGTCCCAGGGACGGACCGCCCATCGTTCGTCCCTTCTACTTCTTCCTAGTTGTGTGGTTTGGTCAACAGTTTTCCGGTTTGTTCAAATTCAATAGTACCGATTCCTACTTTTAATTTTGTTCGTCAGTATATGTACTGTGGTCCTCATCCTTCCTATAAGGTCTACCAAAACAGTAGATGGGCTGCTTTTGAGCATGTATTTACCATCTGTATCTGCAGTATCCAGTTCTTGGGCCCCGCCTGTCTAATGTAACCGGTTCAGGACCTATTTTCATCCAGCATCTACTTAGTGTCAAAGTCAGAGAAGGAAAATTAAATATAATATAGATAAGTGCTTGCGCTTAATAATAGGTTATCGTAGCGCCCAAAGTCTCTGATCACCTACAACATAACACCTAAATTGCCTGTTAAAGTTGTGTGCTTTTTCCTGTTACTGCTTAATACTATTTTTTTTTGAGATATATACAAGAGTTGTTACATTCTTGTACAGCCACTAGTATGCGTAGCGTTTCGGGCCGGTCCCTGGAATACGATCCCCGCCGCGAGAAGAATCGTTTTTTCATCCAAGTTACACATTTTACTGTTGCGTTAAACAGAGGTTACAGTTAAGGAATGCGCCCAGTAAATTTCGTATCCCGGCCGGATACGAACCCATGACAAGCGCTCGCGGAACGCCAGACGAGTGGCGCAGGCAATCTAACAATCTAACCAAACTAGGTTAGGTTAGATGTTAGATTAGGATGATGTTATCAACAGTGCAAAACCTGACGTCTGCTTGAGCCAAAAGTGACGATAGACGCCAATTCAATTAAAGGGTTCCATAAATGCAACCCATCATGCTGTTTAGATCCGTGCGTGAGGGCTACT
>WNGS01007182.1:2034934-2050526 GCA_020271785.1 Procambarus virginalis
TGGGAAAGTTACTATACTTTAAAGCATGATTTATTTTTTAAATGACAAAACTTGCATTTAGTTTCATGCTGAAATAATTCTGATTTATAATTTACAAACTTTAATTTTCAGGTTTAGGGTAGATAAAACACCATTCCCCACAATCATGCGGGTCAATGATGCTCTTAAGGACTTGGAGCCATTTAAAGCAGCCGATCCCTCCAATCAGCTCGACTGTCCGGAAGAAATGCTATAACCTTCGACAAAGCAATTTTGAAATATGGTAATTAGCACCTTTAGTTAGCCTGTTTTTATATTACTGTGCCATACTTGAATTACAAATAGTTAGATATGGTAATGAGGTTTGCATTGAAGGTGAACATTTGAGTGTGACATCAGTGCAAGTTGCTACATGGTTGTCTTATAGACATAGGATGAAATAGATAAAATGGAATTTCAATTGGTTAACCTGGTTGATACCTGCTTGATGGGGTTCTGGGAGTTCTTCTACTGCCCAAGCCCGGCCCGAGGCCAGGCTCGACTTGTGAGAGTTTGGTCCACCAGTCTGTTGCTTGGAGTGGCCCGAGGCCAGGCTTGACTTGTGAGAGCTTGGTCCACCAGGCTGTTGCTTGGAGCAGCCCGCAGGCCCACATACCCACCATAGCCTGGCTGATCCAGAACTTCTCTTAGAAAACAGTCCAGTTTTATCTTGAAGATGTCCACGGTTGTTCCGGCAATATTTCTTATAGTTGCTGGGAGGACGTTGAAGGCAGGTTCAGGCAGGTTCTGGACAATGTTAGTACATTCATTAAATATTGGTGTATTGAACATTTTCCAACACTTCAAACCTTTCATAGGAATGACTATTTAAAAAGAAATGTCACAAGATTTTTAACAAATGTTTGACTATTTGTAATTCTAATGTAATATAGCATTTTAGTCTGTAGTTTAAAAGTAGTGTATTGGTATACTTTAGCAGCTTAGCCAGAATTGTAAAGATTGGAAGGTTTCCATATGTCACAACACACACTTAAGGTGCATAACTGGTTTAAGGAGGTGTCGGGTTAAAACTTTGCGCGCATTCCAAGAACGACCATTAAATCATTATGTTTGCAGAACGGCCAAGAAATCTACCGCCTGAAAGGCAGCTATGTCCATATAAAGAATAACAGATTTTTTACCAATAAAATTTAGTTTGCTTAAAAACTCATTCCCTTAACATCCACTGATCAAGTAGCTATTAAATTCTATATATTACTGTATACTTAATAGGTACAAAGGTTCATTCATTTTATTAAGTTGGTGATTAGCTGGTACATTCTTGCAAACCTGCTGGCATACACAGCATTTCAGGCAAGTCTTAAAACTACAAAAGTAACTGAACTACATATTGGAAATTAGCAGTGATTTGGAAGTTAACAGAAGGGCAGTCATTTAAAAGTAATTAAATTTTTTTTTATTTATTTATGCACTCCATACCCATTCTGTGAGCAGTAGTCAGAAATGATTAAGAGGCACATAATGGGATCAGGAACCTCTGACCCTTAAGGTTTAGCAAAACAAGGTATATGGTTTAACATTTTTAAGTAAATTTTTATCACCAACATATCTGTATAAAATTAGTTTACATGTAGGCAGGTACATTGTTAACATTTTGGTTTGACTACTGCATATGACATTATTAATGGAAGATTGTAAAAAGGTGAATTTTCTTTCTTTTAATTATTGCTTCTACAATGCAGAAGTAACATCTGCAACTCTGTGCAAACTATACTTAAATAATTATATATTGGCAGCCAGAGATTTGTCAGTGATGAAACTTACACCAATCTCTCGGTTGTGAAGAAATGTGTTCAAGATTTGAACAATCAGAAGGAATATGGTCACCCTCAAACAGTAAATCTGTGGATGTTGTGAAGGGAGGAGCCTAGGCCAATTTCTCTTCCCAAGTCTTGACCATAGGGGAGAGAGGATGCAGTTTTCTGATCTTGGTATCCAATGCATGCACCAGTAGTTTCAAGCATTTAAGCTTATCTGGAGTATACCTGGAGTGGGTTCTGTGAGTGTTTTCTCCCAAAGACCTCTGGTGCCAGGCATGATTTTGGATTTGTCAATGTGCCATAGGCTTGCTCGGGTTGTTTAAAAGCAGAGGCTCCCGGTCTTGTACTGACTTTGGCCTAGTCATTAACCTCTGCACTGCACAAAGCACCTTTAGACTCTCTGAGAGTTGTGCTTTTTGTTTTTGAATTATGCTATATTTTAATGTTTTTTTATGTTTTCATTACTCTTTCTGTTTTGAAATGGAAATTGTTGACTTTGGAAACATTTTGACATTAACTTTACCTGAACATTTATAAAAACAACAAAAATACGTCCTTGACAATTGCACCAAGTCGATTTTGGCAAAAATGGGCGAGCAGTGCAAGGGTTAAAGATACCATGCAGCCAGTGCCCGGGTTAACTCCAGTGTAACCCAAAGATTGGATATACAGCATGGGAATATTGCATCAGTCTGTTGTAAAGATGCATGAACTACACCTGTCCAAATGTTGGGCTTAATCTTTCACGGCAAAATAGTTGAGGTACTTGGAAGATGATAGATGCAAGTTGCTGTCAATAGTTGTGACCAGATTGCCAACACTTGCCTTGTTACACTACTGCCAGCAAGTAAGTGCAAATTCCATAAATCAACCCAGGACTACAGGCCATAGCTACTTGGAGAATTCATATTGAGTACCTTGGACAACTTCCATGACCTCAGTGTGCACCCATTCCACTTAACCTGGGCAATTTAGCCTTCATTCTTCTAGTTTCTGGGTTTAGGAATGAGCAATAATATGCTTATAAAAGAAGTTTATATATACCCAATAAAATGAACTTGAGGAATGTCAATAATAATTTCTGGTGTTCATGGGTGCCATTATAGACATGTACAAAGAGCTTAGTATTGAGGTATAAAGCTTTGTAAGTGTACAGAGCTCTAAGAAAGTATGTAGTATGTTTCAAATGTGTGAAAAAAGCACTTAAAGTATTGGGAGCATCTCAAAACTTGCCAAAAGTACTCGCTAGAAAGAAGATGAGAGAGAGATAAAATAAAACACATGTGGAAAATACTGGAGGGCCAGGTCCCAAATCTACACAGTAAAATAACAACATACTGGAATGAACAATATGGGAAAAAATGCAGAATAGAACTGGTGAAGAGCAGAGATGCCATAGGTACAATCAGAGAGGACTATAAACTGTCCATGGTTGTTCAACATACTCTCAGCAAGTACAGTATAAGAAATATTGTCGGAATAACTGTGGAGATCAAGAGAAAACTAGATAGTTTTCAAGATGTGCCGACCCAACTGGGCTGTGGTGGATATATGGGCGGGCCTGCAGGCCACTGAAAGCAACAGCCTGGTGGACCAAGCTTTCATGGAGGCTTGGGGGTGTAGAAGAACTCCCAGAACCCCATCAAACAGGTATGTAAAATCAAATGAGGGCACTATATGTTGTCTGCAGATTTTTTTTTTTTTTATATATAGATTTACAGTGATGAAAAAATACTGAGGACAGGTTGCTGGCCATTAGAAGCCAGAGCTGACGATAGCTATTCTTGGAAGAATTAACACTTGCCCAGGATAGGCCTTGATGAAATAGAAATTCTATTTCTGAATTATCCTGATTTAACTTACTGTTTGTAAACATGAATCCAGTGTTTAATGAACACTGGAAATACACAATTTCTCGTGATTTGGTTTTCCCCTCGCTACAGCTTCTCAAAATTGGCTATACATAATGTAGCATGAAAGGAAGCAACTTTAAGCTCGGCACTGAATGTCACTGCCTCCTGAAAAGACTTTACTTTTCACAGAAAGTAAATGTGTTAGTGATGGAAGATGTTAATCTTGATACTAATAGATGAACGAAAGAGTTTAGTAAAGCAATGGGAGATGCTGGGCTGGGTAGTGTACTTGTATTTCAAGTACTGTACATACACTGCTGGTCCGTGATGTGGTTTTTAATGTCAGGTTTGGAAGAGTGTTACACAGGACTGGGCCGAACATCAGGGTGTGTACTCTTGAAAGCTTCCAGAGTGATGAGACTAGCATTCACACGATTGATTGTTGGAAAGGGCTTCATATCAACATTGAACCTGGAATGATAACGTGTTCAGCATTGTTTGAGACGTCAGGTCTGTCACCTATATTTTGTTTAAATTGCTTTAAAGTTGTAGTACTCAGATTCTTGAACATTTTCAGAGCTTTATACAAATTTGTTTTAGTATATATCTTGTCCCTTTTAGTGAAAGGTTGATGTACTATATTCTAATTAAAAATTAATCTTCTTGAAAGAAGAGAAGATACATAAATTTCAATTTCCAAAGAGTATGGCTTGTTCAGGAAATGTTACTACAGTATTATAAAATGCCAACAGACTGAGCTCAATACTGAGTCTAATTAATGTACCGTATTTGGAAGTACATACAGTATGCAACAAATAATATTAACAAATAATAAGTGGTCAGAGCAGTAGGTTTCCTTTCTTTGTCAAGTTGATAGTGAAGCAGCATTATATCAACCTCTTAAACGTATTGATTCACTATATACAAAAGATATAATTGATTTATTAATTTTGACATTTTATAACAATCAAATAGAAAGGGCTGCTGTTAATAAATATAGGTAAGGGAAGGACTTGTTTGAATATTTAGAAATTATCAAGACTATTAACTCAAAAATGGCTCCTGTCGCCCTCAAGCAATAGGATGCTAATGGCTTGTGGGAGACGAGGTGTATGCCCTGTAATATTTAAAGGTTCCACAGATTCTGTGTGGACACAAGAAACCTGGGCCAGGATTCGATAAGCATTTACACATCTGTTTATGAACCTGTATATCTTTTCTCAGGCTTTGGCAGCTTTGTTTACCTCTATTAAACACATGAGCATCAAAACTTCCCAATCAAATGTTAGTTATAACAGCCTTCTAGTGCATCGGAGCCCGTGTAAACAAAGCTGCCAAAGATTGAGAAGATGTACAGGTTCGGGGTAGTACTTGTGTAACTACTTGATGAGTCTAGCCTCTGGCAATCATTTGTCGTATTGAAAAATAATGAAAGCCTTTGTTTCTTCCTGAGCCTTAGTAAAAAAATGGGCATCATATCAGGTGATTCACCATCCACCAATTGATGCCCGTGCTACGAATCATTGATGTCAATGGTTTATGGCATCAATGGTGACGTTTATGGACCTGGAAGATCTTAATGAGGAGATCTGTTACATATAGCTTGAGAATTATTCCTCAGAATATGACATCAACATTTCTTCCTCACTATGGCCAAACTAATATTAGGTGAATTTGTTCACTTCTGGCATCATTAGCAATGTATTAACATAAAAATAATTTAATTAATTTGTTTATGCACATCAAGAAACTGACCTAATTATAGGTGAAAGTGCAAGTAGGTTAAAAATTGTGATAAAATATTACATACTTAAAGAAGAATCTCATTTCGAGAAGTTCTGTTATACAACTGTGTAACTTTCATATAGAATTCACCTTGGCTAGTTAGCATCACAACAATTATTCTAAATCCCAAAGAGATAAAATCTAGCATACCTGATGACAGCATTATAGACTTGAGGAACAATGAAACAGTCAGCCAGGGTGAGGTTGTCGCCCACACAGTACTTGCCCGAGCACCCAGCCAGCACCCTCTCCAAAGCTGAGGACCAAGAGAACATGGTGTTGTTTATCTCACTTGTCAGGTAGTTATATTTAAACTGATGTGACCCTTTTAGTATGGAGTAATCTCTACAAAATGCCTTCAGGGAGCCACAGAGGCTCTTCCAGAGAGAGGAGAAAAAAAACGAGAGAGAGAGAGAGAGAGAGAGAGAATGAGAATGAGAAAGAACATCTGGGAACATGCGTAGGTTCGAACCCTCATCACGGCCCTTGTGGATTTGTTCTGAGAGTGTTCATTCATTACGTTCAATGCTGGGTTTTTGTGAGGCCGCTAATCATGCACAACATTCATTCTGAAATTATAATTGTCTTACCTGGTTACCTGGTTGATACCTGGTTGATGGGGTTCTGGGAGTTCTTCTACTCCCCAAGCCCGGCCCGAGGCCAGGCTTGACTTGTGAGAGTTTGGTTCACTAGGCTGTTGCTTGGAGCGGCCCGCAGGGCCACATACCCACCACAGCCCGGTTAGTCCGGCACTCCTTGGAGGAATAAATCTAGTTTCCTCTTGAAGATGTCCAAGGTGGTTCCGGCAATATTTCTTATGCTTGCTGGGAGGATGTTGAACAACCGTGGACCTCTGATGTTTATACAGTATTCTCTGATTGTGCCTATGGCATCCCTGCTCTTATCTCTTGCCCGTGGAATATGTGTAAGCAAAACGACATATTTCTCGGTGACTGCATGATTCCAAGATTACCACTCTCCAGTAGTTAGGATACATCCTTCTACTTTAGCGTTTAAAGGGAATAACAATGAGATTGATCAGTGCAATGAGCAAGAGATCATCAAATTTGTGAGGTTTGGGAAAATTGCACATAAATTGCCTACATTTTTAATACTATTGAACCTGAATGTGTGTCGTTCATCGATTGTGTACACTATACACAGCTTGTGAGTGGTGGTAAAAAGGTTAAAGGCAATCCATATCCATTTTGTAAATGGTGCTGGATTACTGAGGCACACAATGGGATCAGGAGCTAAATGTAGTTTATAACAATACAAAGCAATAATGTCAATGAAAAGTTTAAATTTTTAATGGGAGTGTATAGTCAGTTTGATTATATCTGAAGAGTTTTAGAATATGGCAGCATTACATTACAAGAATGTGATGAAATCTCAACATATGTTGCATATAATGATTACAAGATTAAGCTGCCAATGACAGCTTTTGTGTTGTAAAGTAACCATTAGCATAACTACAACAAGACTCCCATGTAATGCATTCAGGGATTAATATTTACAACGGTGCTCACCTGTGAAGCCCTTAGTGATGTTGAAATTGCTTCGTTCCAAACACGTTTCCTCGCCAAAGTGCATCCAGAGTGAGGGGCCTTGTATAGGTTGGATCCCAGAGTTGACGAGTTCACATATTTCCCGCACCTGCAAGAAGTTCAGTCCCTGAGCCCATTATGTGCCTCTGTAACCCTTTCCACTACCGCCCACAAGATGGGTATGGGGGTGCATAATAAATGAACTAAACTAACTAACCTGCAAGAAGTGAAACATCCTACACTAATTTATGCTCTTATTGGCATGGTATTTCTCTTTACCATAATGTTACTACTGTAGCGGACTACTGAATGAAGGTTGAAGAGCAGTGCTAGAAATGTTTGTTGGTAAATTTTCACATTTTTTTTCACGACAAAGCATGTTTTTTTCATTGCAGGATATGATGTATTTATTTTTATTTATGTTTACTTTTATTTATTTATTTACATATACAAGAGTTCTTACATTCTTGTACAGCCACTAGCACAAGTAGTGTTTTGGCCAAGTCCTTAATCCTAATATTCCCTGGAATACGACCCACCAAATCGTTTAACAACCAGGTACCCATTTTACTGTGGGTAAACAGAGGCTACAGTTAATGATTTGCATCCAGTAAATCCTTCCCGGCCAGGATATGAACCCAGGCTAAAGGGCTCACGAAATTCCAGGCGAGCGCCTTACCACTACGCCCGGGGATTGCTACAATAGTACATGTTCTAGTGACACAGAAAAACCATGATGTATTTGCCATAGCAGTACATGATAAATTTGTTACAGCAGTATATTGTGTCATGACAATGTATTTTATTTGCATTGTGGTGCTTGTACTTTCTGAACATGGTGCAAGAAAGTGAGTGGGGTTGAATCATCCTCAGGGTCCTACTGATTATCTCATCGATACATCACATTAGTGTGATTTCATTATGGATGAACATGGAGTATTTATAAATCGCTTATTTATAAATTAGTATTTATATTTTGCAGAGTGGTAGACGGACAAGTTAAGTAGATGTAGATGTTGGAGGCCAAAATCGTCAGTATTTTCAAAGGTACGAAAGAGTACTGGGATGACAGAACACCATGAGCATAGCTCTCATCCTTTAACACTTGGGTAATTACAGGTGTAAGTTACCTTGGCTCTGAGGAGTGTGTCCTTGGGCAGGAGTGGTGGCTGCGGATAGGCCTCCTCTAGGTACTCCAGGATGGTCATCTGAAACACACACTAACTCCTTGAGACCACACTTTGAGAATGGTAACAAGAATCTAACTACTTCCACATTGACCATTTCTGTTATATAATAATATTCACAGCTAGCATGTCATGTAAGATGCTATTTTGCAACATTGTCTAATTTTTTTTAAATTCTTTAAAGCTATATTGTATGTCAAATTGAAGAAAACACTGTAGATTGTTCTATTGCTGCACTTTACCTGAATTTACCTTAGTTATCATTTATCTTGTGGCCTCAGTGGAGACAGGAACCTGGTGACTTAATTCATAATAATTCATTGTCAGGACAGTCTGCCAGTGTATTAGGCTGTATTACATGAACTACAATGTACTGTATTAACATTGTATTACTATCGAGGTCCAATGCAAGGTCGAACTACTGACCCTTCTCAGGACACACACCACAAGAAGCTGACTAACTCTGGATACCTGTATACTGCTAGGTGAACAGAGGTATTAAGTGATCGGACATGCGCCTAACCATTTCTGTCCCAACCAGTATTTGAACCCGAAATTCCCGATTGTGACTCGAGCGAAAGCCCACCTACTACCTGGCCCCTAAAGGTCCCCCATTTTTTCCCCGAGGGTTTTTCCAACTGGATTTTGAATTGGAGTAAACATTTTGGCATTTGTTTTTGACAGATGGGCAGTTCAATTGGTTTATAACCCTGTGGGAGAAGAACATCTGTTTTTCTATCCTACATTGTGGCTTGTTGAACTTAAAACTGTTGCTCCTTGTTTGTGTTACATATGACCTTCAGAAGTGGTCTGGATTAATATCCTTGTTCGGTATTTTGAAAGTTTAAATGAGATGAACCCTGTCATGTCTGCTTTGCAGTGTTGTTAGTCATGTGGCCCTCAACAATTCTTGATATGAGTCTACTTAGTTCTGGGATGATTTTTTGTTGCTGTGTTGAACTTTTATCCGTTTTTTTTTTTTTTTTTTTTTTTACACTGCANAAAAGAGGCATATGATCACTACGTTCAAAATAGTAACAGAATCGATAAAATTGATAGGGAAGAATTCTTGAGACCCAGAACTTCAAGAACAAGAGGTCATAGATTTAAACTACGAAACAAAGCTGCGGAGAAATATACGAAAATTCACTTTTGTAAACAGTGGTAGACGGTTGGAACAGTTAAGTGAGAAGGTGGTGGAGGCCAAAACTGTGAGTAATTTCAAAGCATTATATGACAAAGAGTGCTGGGGAGACGGGACACCACGAGCGTAGCTCTCATCCTGTAACTACACTTAGGTAATTACACTTAGGTAATTACATGGAATTCCGGACACTGAAGATTGTAGCATTTTTTGTCCCTAATTGAAAATTGACATAATTTAGGGTGAAAGTATCTACACCCTGTTCCAAAACGGCATGTACCCCTCGCCAACATGTTCCTACATTTTCAAGGATGCAGAAAATTGCATTTTGCTCTTAATTTTCCATATTTGCATATTCCTTTAGCGTAAAATTCGCAAATATGTTCAGGTTTTGCGTTGTTCAAGGTATTTATACCTGTGTCTGTCTTGTCTACCTCTTTATTGGAGCCATCTCCATCTTTCGTCCCAATTCCTTCATTTATGCACTCTCTCACTGTTGCTCTCATTGTTTATATTACCTGGCTCTGCAATATTGCAAGGTCTCAATATCACCTTCACTTCTTCCCAGTTTACCATAAATTTACCATAAATTTTAGTGTCATCTGCAGATTTGGTGATGCGGTTTGTAATATTCTCATCTATGTCATTGATTTATATTACAAAGAGGGTTGGCCCCAAAATGGACCCCTGTGGCATCCCACTTAGCACATTTCCCCCCAGTCAGATTCATTCCCATTTTGCATGACCTTTTGTTTTCTATGTTTTGACCATTGTATTATCCATTCCAGTATTCTCCCATTTATTCCATGTGCCTGTAATTTCCTTGCCAGTCTCTCATGTGGTACCTTGTCAAAAGCTTTAGTTAAGTCCATGTAAGCTACATCTACCGGAAGTCCTTTGTCTGAATAGCTGGTTACCGCTTCCAGAAATGTCATTGATTTTACAAGACTGTTTTCTGCAAGATGTTGTATGATTCCTTCCCTTAGGATTCTCTCTATAAGCTTGTAGATGTGTGATGTCAAGCTGATCAGATGATAGTTTTCTGCCGAGCTCTTTCTGCCTTTTTTTTTTATAGGGGTAACATTTGCACATTTCTATTCCAGGGTAACGGTCCCTTGTCCAGGGATTTTCTGAAGAGGAGTTTGTGGCAAGCATAGTGCATTTGCTAGTTTCTTTGTGACTTTGGATTGAAATCCATCCACACCTGTGGCTTTTGATTCTTTTAGTTTGTCAATGCTCTTCCTGATTGTGTCGCATGTAATTGGTACATCCCTTAATTCATTCTCTTCGCCTCCTTCAAATATGTGTTTGGGTGATGGGATGTTGTTCAATCTTTCTAGTGTGAACACTGATGTAAAGTATTCATTCAGTGTTTGCTGCCCTTTTATCATCCAATATAACATGGTTAGTCTCTGCAAACCATGGCTATTGTCAGGGTCTTTGGGCTGGTGTTACAGGTAATTGTGTGCTCTTAAAAATATTCTTCCCCCTTGGCCTTCCTCCTACCACCATAATAGGCAGTGGGAAACGGTTTTGGCTAGGTTGCATATGTCACACTTGCTTATCAACACTTAATGGAAGAATGTTCTGCTTCCTTTTGTCTAGACTGTATTATCCCCATTTAGTTGTGCTCCTCCTTGTTGAGTGCTTCAATTTTCAGGATGATCCTCATGTCTTGCTTTACTAGTGTTCTGGTGGTCATTTATCCCCCAATAGAATCCTTGGTCAATCGGATACCTTTAATATCACTCACCATGTCCTTCTGTTCTCTTATTGGCATCGCGAGTGATATTTAGTGCATTTTGAATACTATGCTACATAGTCGTCTCGGCTTGGCACCTTCTTTCGATAATTACTTTACACTAATCAATTTTACAGTGCAAGATAATAATTATTTTCAAAGATGAAGGTAGGCTAATATTTGCTAACCCTTTCTTTAGGTGAGTGATGACTATATGAAGCTCAACCCCATGGGCCAGGTTCCAGCACTCGTCATCGGCAGTCGCACATTGACGCAGTCGGTGAGTACATTATTGAATAGTTGTTAGTTACTGTTTGTGTATGGAGGAAGCCATATACAAGGGGGGGGGGTACATTGGTTCTGAAGTGTGGAGGTATTAGTGGTGCATTTGTTTCAGCTTGTAAAAGAAAGGCTTTATTTGAAGATTTTTTGTACCATCATACTTTGTCATAGCTAAAATACTTAATTAAATGGATCTTTTATTTTTTTAGATGAGCATCCTGGAGTACCTAGAAGAAGCCTACCCTCAAAAGCCATTGCTACCCAAGGACTTGTTTCTGAGAGCAAAGGTAACCTTTATTAATGTGTGGGGGGGTGGGGATGGGTGCATTCTTGTTGGTTCCATTAAATGATTGTGGTCAATGGGTCATGCTAACAGGCAGTGTTATAATGTACTGTAATAATATTAGAAATGAGGAAAATTGACAAATGGAATTGGAACTGTGTATGGGGGGGAAGGGGGAGAACCTGCACTTCATAATCCATAAGCTTTATATAGCATTGGACCCTACTTATTTTTATTATAATTGCAAGAAATATGTGAATGCTTTAGCTAGTGTATAACTGTAAGTCCTTGCCTCGCAATGGTTATTTTTAGAGGCGATGCCTTAGCTGGAAGTTATCTCCTGTACATGTTTAATTGATTATGCATGAAATTTCATTTACCAATTTCGGTATTAAAAAGTTAGTACTGTGTTAATTTTTGTAAGTGATGTTTATTGATGAATTTGTATTCGATAAACTGTCTTTTGTGTAGGTGCGGGAAGTATGCGAGGTGATAGCCTCTGGTATTCAGCCGCTACAAAATCTGTCGGTGTTGCAGAAGGTGGTGATGAAAAGAAAATGGAATGGGCACAGTTCTACATCAATAAAGGTTTCATTGGTGAGTACCACTTTGGCAGCTTATGTTGAGCCAATATCTCTACTGCCTCATTGCAATGATTTGAGAATTCAAATGCTAAATTCTGAGCATAAAATTTGCCTGTTATTTGTGTGATATTCCAAGCATAACTGAAACCTAAAATACCTGAGTATTTGGGCAGATTATCCTCATTTTTGGGCAATGGTAAATCTATGGTAAATTTTTTCACTTTTTTTTTTAAATGGCAAAGGAGAGCCCAGGGCTTGATCACTAGTAAGGTTGTAAAATTCAAACCACACCCACTCTTAACTTCTACACCAATAGGGTACTATAATAAACCCATGTAATTGCCTACCCACTGAACCATAAATGACAATGCAGTACTGAACTAAAGTTCAAAATTGGGTTGAAAAAATCCTCAGGAATAATTGAGGGACCTTTGATAAGCTGCTGGCTTCCAGTCCCCATCGAGACCACTGGAGATGTCAGCCTTCAAGTAAAAGAATGCACCAAGTACATGGTTAAAGAGCTTGGTCCAACAGACATGCTTGGAGCAGTCCGCAGGCCCACGTATCCACTATGCCCCAGTTGGTTCAGCACTTCTTGCAACCTTGAGGTTACCTTGAAATGATTTCGGGGCTTAGCGACCCCCGCAGCCCAGTCGTCGACTAGGCCTCCTCGTTGCTGGACTGGTCAAGAACAAATTTTGTTCCTAGCATACAAATTGAGGCTATAGTACTTCCTCATTCAGCTTCAATCGAAATGTACCAAGACAATTATAGTACACGGTACAAGTTTAAGTGGAATGACATAGTTTAACCCATATATTATGCATCCTACATAGCTAGTGGTATGTACTGTACCTGGAAAAAGGTTGTTAGTAGCAGGCATATAATGGACTCGGGAATTAAAACCCAAAATTTGTTGTCGAATCTGGCCCCAGGCCATGTTGATCACCGAGGAGGCCTGGTCGACGACCGGGCCGCGGGGTCGCTAAGCCCCGAAATCACCTCAAGGTAAGGCCAGGTTCGGGGGAGTAGAAGAACTCCTGGAACTCTCTCCAGGTACTGTATGTTCTGGGATGGTCGATCATTTTTATTTTTGTGTTAACCTATAAATAATCCTATAACTTCCTGCTACCCATGCGTACATTTTAATTGCTACCACCAGTTCATACTTGGATCATACCTGGAGTGGATTCTGGAAGTTCTACTACACGAGCCCAGTCTTGGACCAGTCTTGACTTCTGATAACTTATTTTACAAACATTCATACGTTAAATGCAATTTTCTGAAATATGAACTAGGAATCTCTCTTATCGGTTGCAATTAAAGCCGATAGAGTTAACATTCCATGCTGTTGGAGATTTCATGTATGATTTTATGTTCATCTGCATATCTACCCTGCAGCCTTGGAACAGCTACTAGCAGGCTGTGCAGGAAAGTTTTCAGTTGGAGATGAAGTGACCCTGGCTGACTGCTGCCTCGTTCCCCAGGTCTATAATGCATTCAGGTAAGGCTAGTGGCAGGAAGTAGCCCTAAATAATAGTTTTGCTATATTACAATATAAATTAGTACAATGTTTATACAGTGTAGATTTTTAATATAGAAATATTAATGTGTTGACAATAACTTTGTTATGTATTGTTATAAATATTGGGTTATCTGGTAATAATGTAATACAATGTTTGGGAAGATGGAGTGGCGACTTGCATGTATACTAGATGGTTCCTTAAATTGGTAAAACTATCCATACAAGCCATAAAGGTTTTGACCTTGATTGTATGTGAAACCTGTGATAGATTTTAAAGGGATATTCCTCCATGGGCCCCCACAGATAATCGATTTATTTTGGCATGTACAGAACTGTACGGCTAAAGCTCCTTCACATTCACAATTCTCTTACTGTAAATTTAAAATTATTTTATCTTTTATTTCTGCTTTCTCATTGTGCTGAGGAATCCAGATTCTTTTCTTTTTTTTTTCTTTAGTGCAAGTGATCTTTGATTCACAACTTATTCAGTCTATTTTATTATTTCCTATATTCATAGTATAGGAAGTGGCTGTTAAATGCTTATGGCCACTCACTTTTTATTGAAGTGTTTGAGAGAAATATTTTGAAAGGAAATGTTGCCAGCCATTTTTGTCCACCCTTTTTCCCCTGGGAATCAAACCCAGGATTCCCAACTTGGTCGCGAGTGAAGCTTGTCAGTGGGGAGTAATAAATTTGACGAACTGGATTTTTTTTAAATACAGATGGCAACTTGACAGGTGAAAGAAAGTTATATTGGGAGGAAGTGGAGGAAGGGAGCACGAGTCTAGATTAAGATACACTAGTTCTTAATTTTATGTATTATAGGTTCTCATATTTGTATTAAGTGTTCAGGCTGCAATATATTATTTTATGTTGTATTGCATGATGGGAAAGTTACTATACTTTAAAGCATGATTTATTTTTTAAATGACAAAACTTGCATTTAGTTTCATGCTGAAATAATTCTGATTTATAATTTACAAACTTTAATTTTCAGGTTTAGGGTAGATAAAACACCATTCCCCACAATCATGCGGGTCAATGATGCTCTTAAGGACTTGGAGCCATTTAAAGCAGCCGATCCATCCAATCAGCTTGACTGTCCGGAAGAAATGCTATAACCTTCGACAAAGCAATTTTGAAATATGGTAATTAGCACCTTTAGTTAGCCTGTTTTTATATTACTGTGCCATACTTGAATTACAAATAGTTAGATATGGTAATGAGGTTTGCATTGAAGGTGAACATTTGAGTGTGACATCAGTGCAAGTTGCTACATGGTTGTCTTATAGACATAGGATGAAATAGATAAAATGGAATTTCAATTGGTTAACCTGGTTGATACCTGCTTGATGGGGTTCTGGGAGTTGTTCTACTGCCCAAGCCCGGCCCGAGGCCAGGCTCGACTTGTGAGAGTTTGGTCCACCAGGCTGTTGCTTGGAGCGGCCGCAGGCCCACATACCCACCATAGCCTGGCTGATCCGGAACTTCTCTTAGAAAACAGTCCAGTTTTATCTTGAAGATGTCCACGGTTTTCCGGCAATATTTCTTATAGTCGCTGGAGGACGTTGAAGGCAGGTTCAGGCAGGTTCTGGACAATGTTAGTACATTCATTAAATATTGGTGTATTGAACATTTTCCAACACTTCAAACCTTTCATAGGAATGACTATTTAAAAGAAATGTCACAAGATTTTTAACAAATGTTTGACTATTTGTAATTCTAATGTAATATAGCATTTTAGTCTGTAGTTTAAAAGTAGTGTATTGGTATACTTTAGCAGCTTAGCCAGAATTGTAAAGATTGGAAGGTTTCCATATGTCACAACACACACATTAAGGTGCATAACTGGTTAAGGAGGT
>WNGS01007182.1:2061651-2072606 GCA_020271785.1 Procambarus virginalis
CTCGTATCTTGTAACTCTATTATCATTACCTAGCCTCAGAACTTTACATTTATCAGCATTAAACTGCATCTGCCAGTCCTTTGACCATTTCAAAACCCTATCTAGATCAACTTGAAGTGATAGTGAGTCCTCCTCCGAATTAATTTCCCTACCGATTTTCGTATCATCGGCAAATTTGCAAATGTTGCTACTCAAACCTGAATCTAAATCATTTATATATATTATAAACAACAGAGGTCCCAAGACAGAGCCTTGAGGCACTCCACTTACAACATTTCCCACTCTGACTTGACTCCATTTATACTAACTCTCTGTTTCCTTTGGTATAGCCATGCCCTAATCCAGCTTAATATAGCACCCCAATACCATGAGCCTCTATCTTTTTAATCAGTCTTCATGTGGCACTGTATCGAAAGCTTTGCTAAAGTCAAGGTACACAACATCACAATCCTTACCACTATCAACTGCCTCAACTATGCTAGAATAAAAAGATAACAAATTTGTTAAACATGAACGGCCATTTATAAAACCATGTTGCGACTCAATTATTAATTTATGTTTTCAAGATGAAGACGAATTTTATTTGCTATTATAGATTCGAGTAACTTTCCCACAATAGACGTTAGGCTAATTGGTCGATAGTTAGACGCAAGTGATCTATCTCCTTTCTTAAAAACTGGTATCACATTAGCAACTTTCCAAACTCTGGCACTCTGCCTGACTCTATTGATTTATTAATATGATTGACAGTGGTCACCAAGCTCCTCTTTGCATTTTTCAGCACTCTGGCAAACACTTCATCCGGCCCTGGGGATTTGTTTGGTTTGAGTTTTACTATTTGTTTAGAACATCCTCCCTGGTAACTGCTAACTCGTCAACCTGTCCTCGTCCCCACCCACATAGACTTGTTGGGCTGAAGGCATATTGTTAAGTTCCTCCTTAGTAAATACAGATACAAAATATTTATTAAAAATACTACTCATCTCTTCATCACTATCTGTTATTTGACCTGTCTCAGTTTTTAATGGACCTATCCTTTCCCTAGTCTTAGTTCGATATAACTGAAAAAACCCTTTAGGATTTGTCTTTGCTTGCCCTGCTATACGAACTTCATAGTTTCTTTTTGCTTTCCTTATCTCTTTTTTAACATTTCTAACTAGTTGTACGAATTCCTGTTCTAAAGTGACCTCCCCATTTTTAATCCTCTTGTACCAAGCTCTCTTTTTACCTATAAGATTCTTCAAATTCTTTGTTATCCACTTTGGGTCATTAGTAATCGATCTATTCAATTTGTGTGGTATACTACGTTCCTGTGCTTTGTTTAGAATACTCTTAAATACGTTATAATTGAATCTACATCGAAATCCCCATTTACATCACCTATCGCTGGGTTCATGTCTCGCTCCAAGACCGGCCCACACCCCATACCCAAGACTTTCCAATCAATTTGACCCAAAAAATTTCTTAGGCTATTAAAATCAGCTTTTCGAAAATCTGGCACTTTAACAGAATTTTCTCCTACAGGTCTATTCCATTCTATGCCAAATCTGATTTCTTTGTGATCACTGTTCCCTAGCTCACTCCCTATTTCGATGTCATTAATTTGTGTTTCCCTGTTAGTTAACACTAAATCTAAAATATTATTTTCCCTTTGTGGACTTAAAGATATGTTAGTCAACCTTGATGAATATGGCCACCTGATGGTATTGGTGATGCAGCAGTTGACCAGTTAACAAGAATTAACGTCGGACCAGAAGTATCCTTGCTCTACAATCTAATGAAGGTCTTAAAGCAAATGGCAGAGGAATCCTTAGATTTCGACGAAGAGGATGGGTTATTTATGACAAGAATGGTCATATGGTATTTGGTGTTTATGGATTTAAGAAACTCTGGGAGGCTTATAGGGCTCCTGGCCTGGCTAAGGTTGCTGCAGATACCCTAGTTGCCAAACAGTGTCGTTTGTTACAATTGGCTTGACCTTCGAAGATAAAGAAATCTCATACAGGTTTATTGTGGACTACTTTGATGGTGCTTACGTAGAGATACGTGAATGTAATAAATTTAGTTCACTCTATCATGTTCTGCGACTTGACCACGCACAGTATCTATCTTCCCTTGCGAAGAAGGCAGCAGATTCTGGATTTTTCTTCATCATTTCCTCATTTCCGTGCCGTATGAGGAATCTTCGGAGGAGGTCCCGGAGAGTTCAGAGACAGCGTGACGCAGGCGGTGATGGAGGCGCCGGTCCTGCTGCACTCCTCCAAGATGGTGATCGACAAGTCGACCCTGATTCTCCTGCTGCTGGAGTCCGGGCTGGACCCCTTCACGCGGTGCCCTCTGGACCAGGACTCCTATAGTCGTCTTCCCCAACTCCAGGAGGACATCCTTACATGGAAGGAAATTAAACTTATGGATTTGGACACATACTTCAATGAATTTATTCAAGACTGCCTGCTGCAGTCTTATTCGGACATGAAGTTTACTGAATTTTAAAGAGGCCTCTGCAATAATTTGTCCTATTTTTTAAGTTATAAAGTTGTCACTTAATTTGAATGAGTTGTTTAATTTTCTTCTAATAAATGAAAGCGACAATTATTAACAGCCTATTCTAGCCTATTTTTTAACAAATTTTATATCCATTAGTTATGAAATGATCTGCCAGAATTATTGATTGTATTTGTGAAACAAAAAATAATCGATTTCCAATAGCGATTTACTGTGAATTATACAAGCTTGAATCCATAATTATAAATTGAATGCTGAAATATTCTTCGAGATAAATGTGAAGCATATTTTTGCCACGTTTAGCCAAGAGTAGGAGAGGGAAAATAAAGCACTGGGAAGGGGTTAGGATAAGGATTTGGGATGGGACGGGTGGAAAGAATGGTGCCCAACTACTTGGACGGTCGGGGATTGAACGCCGACCTGCATGAAGCGAGACCGTCGCTCTACCGTCCAGCCAAAGTAGCAAAGGATATGGAGGCAAACTTTATTGTTGAAGCAGTGAACAAAATTACTAACACATGTAACTGAATTCCTCATAAGGAGACTAAACCACATAGACTATGATGAGACGACGACGTTTCGGTACCATTTTGATTATGAAGTTCAGTTTTGGTCGCCATATTATAGAATGGATATAGTTTCACTAGAACGCGTCAATAAAGTATTAAAAATCTTCGCTCCAAGTATTTTACGGGCTCACCATAGCCCGTGCTACTTGGAACTTCTTGTTCCAGGTAGCGAATCTTTTAAACAACAACAAGTATTGTTGTCCAGCCAATGCAGAGATAATATATAATTCTTCACATAAATTCAACATATAGGAAAAGAAGCACGCAATCCAGGGAAGTCAATCACCCTAAATGGATCTCAAGGCACATTGGCATAGATGGTAATGAAAAGGCAGACTTGCTAGCAAAAACTGCCACTGCTCTACCTGTTGTACAGGTTCAAATACCTCCAGGTCTTTCACAGATTAAGGAGCAAATCAAGAAATACTCCCCACTATCACTAGTCTCCACAGAGCCAAAGTAGCGGAAGGAAGCTCCACTGCGAGTGATGAAGATTTAAGCTACCCAAGAGGCTTTCTTAAATCTAAAGTTATCCAATTTATGCCCATTGTTTCTCGAGACCACCTCGATATTTCTTTGACTTATTGGCATTTCCAGCTTCCACATTTATTCATTGTTTTTTTATATTTTCACTTTAAATATGCTATCGATGTGCACCTTGTCTATTCCCGCTGATGGAAAGTTAAAGTATGTTTATTGAGACTAGAAAGAAATACATCTCAAAGGGCTAGATGTATTTTGGCTATTTCTACCCCCCAACCGCTGATGGCGGTGGAAGAAAGTGGCGAGTGAACATTGTTGACTGTTACGGGAGACAGCCTAATGCATGCTAATGCCTCCATCGCACTAACACAATGCCTACATTTATTGTTTTTAGCATAATTTATCATCGATAAAACATTGTTTTTAGCGACACACATCAGCCAATATCATTGACTGAAGTTTGATTCACAGCTCGAAAAGCAGAGAGCTGTTTAGGATTTTAGGCTATTCAATGTCTGTTATGGCTGGAATGGACGCCTTTGTTGTTGCTTCTCGCCATAGCATTAGATATGTTAATTTTATCTTGTGTTTAGTTAGGCAGTACTGAGCAAATTGACCAATAGTTGGTAAATTAGTAAATTAAGAGGACAGTTAAGTGTTGTCTATTTTGCTTTGCAAAATGTTACTTCCATACGTGATTCAAATGACCTTGCCTGTTGACGCACTAGGTGAAGGGACGACGACGTTTCGGTCCGTCCTGGACCATTCTCAAGTCGACCTTGCCTGGTCGACATGACTTGACCTAGCCTGGTTTTATCTATAGTACCCTAACCTAGCTCTGTATATAATAACCTATCAGGACTGTATATCAATCGAATACTGTACATTCTATTTTACGGAGAAATCTCTCGTAATGTTTCTTGAGAGTTGACCTTTTATTTGGGGCTAGAAGAGTGAAGAGTACAGTGAAGCCTCGTGACATTACTGGTCGGCTGGATGACGTAAAATCAGCAGGCTGGCGGGATAAGAGTCTTTCACAAGGCTGTCTAGCATTCAGAATTAATATTTTTATATATCAATGATTTGTCTAATAAGCGAAACGAAAGGATGATTTATCTTTGCGATACTTAGATTTATTGATGCTATTGCATATTCTTTTCAGGGAATTTTGGTTGTTGGTAGAATGTGAAGTACTAATGTCAAGTGTGTTTTTGGCCCAGGCTTGGGTCGACGGTGAGCTCGCTGGATCAGACCATGACTCGCTCCCTGGGGTCCCGCGGCTCCCTCTGTGACGAAGCCGCCGACGACTGCGACAACATCAACGTCGTCGTCAGGTAGGTACTCCCAACTGCTGTTCTTCCTCTGGTTGTCGTCAGGTAGGTACTCCCAACTGCTGTTCTTCCTCAGGTTGTCGTCAGGTAGGTACTCCCAACAGCTGTTCTTCCTCTGGTTGTCGTCAGGTAGGTACTCCCAACTGCTGTTCCTTCTCTGGGGTTTATTCTGCGACATGTTTTCGATTTGTTTTTGATCCTTGAGTATATGGTGCAGTTGCTAATGGTGGGTTGTTACATGTTTCTGTTGAACTCGTCTCAGTTTTAAGTACAAAAATGGGTTGCAGACACTGGAAAATGGGACATGGTATATAGTACACGGTTGTACGAAATTACAGATTCCTCGGATTATAATCTTTAATATTTTAGTAATTCTAAAATTGTCCTTAATGTCGTACTTTTTTAATGTATAGATAAAGTGCCCATAAAGTATTCCTCTTTAGCAACTTAACCTTGCCAAGTCTAACTTTCCAATCGATTCTCCAAAAAAGATATACCTATATAAAAATAGGCATCTACAAAATATTTACCGTTTCAAATTTGCAAGTCCTAACTTAACCTGTCTAGGGCTAATATAAGCAATTATAGGCCTGATATAGGCCTCATAAGTGTGTGTACACTACATCAGGCTATATGCTCTATTAAGCGTATAATAGGATTGCTTATATTCTGACCTACGATTATTTCCGTAAGTATATTACAATTTCAAATTTTTTGCCATGTCAAATTGAAGTTATATGGCTGCAACAGAGCGCATTTCGTACACATGCTACGGTGTTGAAATAGGTATATAATATTTTAACCAAATCACACACTAGAAAGTGAAGGGACGACGTTTCGTGTAGGCGTTCGTGGAGTTTATATGATGTATGCGTGTGACGATAATGGCAAGATGAAAAAAGAAGCGTTAACAGAAAATAATTGACTATTTTATAAAAAATCGACTTGAGAATGGTCCAGGACGGACCGAAAAGTCGTCGTCCCTTCACTTTCTAGCGTGTGGTTTGGTCAACATATTTCAGCCACGTTATTGTGACTCGTATGCACAGATATTTGGTGGATGGTGCACTTACCTGAACCAAAGTTACCCTAAACTAATTTATATTTAGTAACAGTTCAAAATCAGTTTGAAATGTGCATAAACTCTCTAAGTTTAATTTTGTACATTTATATAACCTTAAACAAAACTCTAAGGTACTTGCAAGAGTAATATTGTATATTTTTGTTATAAATGCAGCTTGAAGGTCACACAATAGACTTGACACGGTGCACTGAAAGTCATCTCTAGCAGATATTTATCTTTTTAGTGCAACTGACAGTGAAAGGTAAAATATTTTTTGTTAACACTTTTTCTTTCGTCCTGCCATTATCCTCTCACGCATATATCACAAAAACTACACGAACCACGACCACTCGCCATCCTCCAACGCTGCTCGTCTGAATCGATACACAATGCCGATACTCTTGCGTGTTTAGGGACGCTCTGGTATGTTATCTTAATATGTGATTGTAAATATAAGCAGAAGACGTTGTTAATTATATGGCGGGTGTTACACTTGTTAATTTCACGAACGATCGCCATACATACTTGAGAAATTTGGTGCTCGATAGCAGTTTTCACCGGAGTGGTTCCACGCCCATGACCCACTAGCCAAATGTCAGCTATCCTGAGGGAGATGAATAGTTTATAAGCAGGCATAAAGATCAAGGCTTGAATCAGAATGGGGATTATATTTAGTTCCGTACTTGAGGTTATCTTGAGATGATTTCGGGGCTGGGGAGATATAATATTTTTGCACCAAGATTATAACCTTTTGTTGAATTGTCAAGTTGTCTATATACCTAGTACACACACATACTTTTATGACGTCTGGTAACATACTACATGTGTAAAGGGAGAAATGTATATGTTTATCACTCAGAATGTTCGGTAATGTTATTGTTTGGTGTGTGTGTATATGTATATGAACACGTACGAACGGATAGTTTGAGCTACCTCATCCCTTGGTGTGTATTTTACCTTGATAAAATTATTTCAATTTTAATTTCGGAGCTTAGCGTTCCCGCGGCCCGGTCCTCGCCCAGGCCTCCTATTTGTTACACATTCCCAGGAAGCAGCCCGTAGCAGGTGTAATTTCCAGGTACCTATTTACTGCTAGATAAAACAGGTGCATCGGACCCTTAGGGCTACGAATCCCGAGCGCTGTCCACTCAGCTATCAGGCCCCCGATAACTGATATCTTGTCAGCTCTTTCAAACAGCCCGTTCTCCCCAGCGTTCCCAACATCACTCAACTATTGTACTAAAGTGCCCGAACTTAACCTTCCCGAGGATCCACGAACAGAAAACTGTACATCACGTCAATTTCGCGAACCGCTACAATTTTTTGTACATAAAATTTTATTTAGGCTTGGGTAAATAAATGTCAAAATGCGATACACTATTAGAAGAATGGTTGCTTTAAAGCCTAATTTTTTAGGGTAAAAATCATGATAAATACAAAAGTTCAAGTATGTTTATTGAGACAAGAGAGAAATACATCTCATAGGGATAGAGTAACTTAGGCTATTTCTACCCTCCAGAAAAATACACACACATGTGATGGGTCAAGATATGAAACTTGAGTTTATAAGGGCCTTAGTTTTAGAGTATTCAAGAACTAACGTGACGGAATTGAATTCATGGTGATGACAATGAACCGGTAACTTGAAATCGTGCGGATGAGAATTACAAGTTGTCCAAACTTTAAGGACAATATTATGAAGGCGGATCCCGTAAGATTGTGCACAGGTTAGATAATTATAAAGAGAGCACTAAGCCGATATAACTCTGCAATACTTGGGAAAGATATTAAAACACGATAAGAGCCGATAAGAACATTAGGCCTGGGGCTCGATACTGTGAAAAATTGTTCGGGCATAATTCGCCTGGGAACGCTGGCCATTTCACCACCCAATATACATTGCAAACGCATCTCTCCCTTGTTTTGTTTGAGTTAAATTATAAAAACAAAATTACAAACGTTATCCGGTAATTATACCAGCTTCTGAATCCCGGTTCATCACTTGTAATTACAAACGGGAGCGGTAGGGGAGGTGGATGATAGTGGAGGCAGTGGTGGGTGTGTAGTGTTACTGTTAAAAATTCAGCTACTGGGAACAGAATTTCCACGTAGCATGGGCTATGGTGATCCGTAGTGGACTTTTAACAACTTAACCGTCTTACTTCAGGTACTAATCTTGTTGTAGACCTCTACATTATCTTATTTGTGCTTCTGTGCTTAGAGATACGGATTCATAGATGCTGCATGTTCTAGCATTGGTCTCACATAGGCTGCATAGATTGTCTTAAGAGTCCATATATGGGGGTTAATTGGCGTTATGGTACGTGCTGGCGATGTTATCCAGTTTGTGTGCGCCTCGGTGTTGGTGCTGGGATTCATGTCACAAATCTGTTTCTTGTAAGATTCATATATTTGATTTGAGCAGCAGGGGAGGAGCCCCTGCTTCTGCTGCCGCCTGCTCCGTCGCTGCTTCTGCCTCTGCCGCTGCAAATGTCATCTACATGTTCCATGAACTATCCACGCCACAGATTATCCCAGAATCGCCGCCCGTTCCTGGAATAAGCATGACAATCAAAATTAAATTTCTTTTATAATAATACATTGATAGAATATTACTTTGATAAAATATTACTTACATTACATATATGTTGTGATTACATTTAGTATCCAATAATTCAACATTTATTATTATTTATTATTATTTATTATTATTATTATTATTATAGTCGTAACCCTCTTTCCATTTTGATTAGACGTGTCAGAGAGGATGATGGAACAACCTGTTCTATCGAATAATACATCGCATACACGTCAAAATTCCCAACGAACAGACAATGGTGAATTATAAATCACAGCGGTTCACACTAAGTTTTTGTTTGCGTGGATGCCAAGATAGGTTGGTGATGATCGGTTCGGATGTTTTAGTACACCGTTTTCTGCCCGTTGTGGCAAGTTTAGAGGACAGGTTGCGTTGGTAACAGTGTAATCACAAGAATGTTATATTTATACTACTGGTTACAAGTTTTTCGTGGCGCATTGGTAGTGTGTTCGCTTGAAGAGTCCAGGACGCGGGTTCGATCCCATTCTATGGCTTTAATGTTTCTTATTGCAGTTTAGGGTCGCAAAGTTTCTCAGCAGTTACTGACGGTTTGAACTCGAACCGCTAGATCTTCAAATCTGTCAAATGAGCTGGGAAATACTCGTAGCCTGTAGGGACGTAGAAATAGCCTAAGCTACTCTATCCCTTTGAGATGTATTTTTTCTTGTCTCAATAAACATACTTGAACTTGACCACCAGTAGAATGCACGGATACTACAGTTGTGAAAGCCTTTTCCTTCCACAAAGTTGAAGGCCAGATTTTAAGGACAAAATCTAACTCCAGAATTGACAATTGAATTCGAAAGTTAATTTTGAAAATTTGAATTTTAAAATTTTAATTTTAATTTGAATTTTAAAATTTAATTTGAATCTGAATGTTAAATTTGAATTTTAATATGATTTAAAATTAGAATTTTAATTTGAATTTTAAAATTTTAATTTGAAATAAGTCTATTGATATAAATACACACAAAGGGATGAGGTAGCTCAAGCTATTCTCACCCCGTTCACTTCAACGTGTTCATACATATATATTACTCACACAACCATAATCATTATACCGAACAATCTGAGTGATAACATTTCTTCAACTTCGTCAAAGTTAATGAAATCACAATGTAGGATGGCTATTAGGCGGAGATTAGGAGCTAGACCTAACTTCCCTAGTGTCACCATAAGGTAAGCGCTGCTAGGTGATTGTATCGACACATCCTAACCTCTGTATGGGAACCAACGTAGTAATTGAACCCCAAGACAATCGACTTGAGAATGGTCCAGGACGGACCGAAACGTCGTCGTCCCTTCATTTTCTAGTGTGTGGATTGGTCAACGAACGCCAGACTACTTTAGTAGGGAAGGTGGATTGCGCGCTAGTCCAGTTTGCTTTTATTAATGACTGAAACCTAGGGCGGGTATTCGCCCACGCTGTATTTTGTGAGCTTTATCTCCTGGGCCCCCCTTTTGAACCTGCTGTTGACTTGCCTAGTTGGCTTGATTATTTGGTTGCCACTTGACTGTGGCGCTGCAAGACGTTGTTACCTGTGGGAAGACGTACGTGTAGGTGCAGCGTACCTCTATATGTGTACCTAGGATACACGTATAGAGGCGCGTATCCCAGGTCTGGAGCTGGTAGTGACCCACGCCACCAGATTGATTGATAGAGATTAAGCCACCCAAGAGGTGGCACGGACATGATAGCCCATAAACCCAGCCACCGTGCGTACGTGACTCGCGTAGTTCGTGCTCTTCCCTCGGGTGGCTCGCACGAAAGAAACTTATTCTTGTCGTTCTTGGTACATTCGGGATTTATATTTTAACCTGTAACTTGGCGGTACATTCTGCGTGTTTTTTTTGTATAATTTTGTTATGGTTTAACATCTGCATATTGGAATTAGTATTTATGTAAATTTTGATTGTTGCCGCCGAAGGCGGCTAGTTTTTGTGCCCCCATACTCATCCTGTGAGGGTAGCGCAAAGCATTACAGAGGGCACAAAAGTTCTTTATCAGACATCTTAGATTATTACATTAACATTACATCTATCATTTACACCTTATAGTTACAATGTCAGCTAGTTACAGAGTAAGTGCTATTTCAGAGCTACATATTTACAGTAAGTCATCATACATTAATGTACACCTGTCCTCAACTCTGCCCAGAATCTGCCCGAAACGCATTGCGTAATAATGGCTTTAGGCATTGTATGTACTAGCTCTATCTATAAAACGATCAATTTATGTAACCCCTTGTATGTATGTACCTTATCTGAATAAACATATTTATTTATTTATTTACTTTCACCCGTCTTATCCTGCCCTCTCCCTTCCCAGCCTGCCTCCCCCCTCTCCCAACCTACCCTCCCGCCCGCTCCCCCCCCCACCCGCCTTTCCCCTGTCAACATTACAA
>WNGS01007182.1:2072706-2085873 GCA_020271785.1 Procambarus virginalis
ATCAGCTTCCATAAGTACTTTATACACATACATATACATACACACACATATATACGTACATATACATATATACACACACATGCATTCACATACATTTGTCTCTTTTTACTCTGACAGGGTGAGATAGCTGACAGAGAAACTAGTGTGCAATTAAGCACTTAATCACTGAAGGTGATTAAGGTGCTTTTACAAGCTCAGTTTATATAGTTACATCACATACATTGTATAATTGATACATTACATGGTCAATCTTGGTACAAGTCAATATATCATCAAGTGTTCCAGTACTCATATAGTAATTACACAGTTCAGCATACCTTAGCCCAGGGGGGCGAAAGTCAGCCAATATGGGACATTCTACATTATAATGTTTAAGAGAGTGCATGTTTTCTCTTTCACACAAGTTGACACATTGTGTACTCGACATTTGGGTTTTGAGAAAGCTGCCAGATACGTCTATATCCCAGGCGTATTCTGGCCACTATAACATCACATTGCCGGGTTCTTGTTCTATTAGTCCCATATGTGAATGTCTCCTCTCGATATCTATCATAATATTTAATGCTACAACTTTCAGGTCTTTGTGAATTTGTTAGGTCGGTTTGATCTTCATTAGATATTTGTTTAAGTATTCTCTTTGTCACTGCTAATGAAACACCCATATCAAGGAATTTAATTTCAAATCTGTTTTCTTTAGCAGCTAAAACATTCATTCGAATATCACTGACTATTTCTGGGTGTCACTACTATGTGCGTTCAATGCCAGGAGTGCACTCTGCGAGTCACAGTATATAAGTCCACTAGTGCCTTTGTCTTTTAAAAATTCAGTGGCAAGCACGCAGTGTTAGATTTGTTTTTGCCAAATATAGGTACTGTTACACACTCAGTCCATTAAGGCAGCATCTGGGATGCTCTCGGACGCAGGTTCGAATCCTCGTCACGGCCCATGTGGATTTCTTCATAGGTAACTGTCCTTAAACAAATTTGCCTGTTTTGCTCTTGCATGATAACGTAAGCTTAAGGAATGTAAGATGTTAATCCCTTGATTGAGTCTCTTCACCTGAGACAGTTATGTAAGTTCCAGCTGACCAGACCACACACTAGAAGGTGAAGGGACGACGACGTTTCGGTCCGTCCTGGACCATTCTCAAGTCGATTGTCACAACCGACTTGGGGGTGGTCCAGGTCCAGGATCAATCAATCTAAAATCTTTTACGGGTTATTCATGCCCGTGCCATCTCCTGGGTGGCTTGATCTTCATGAGTCATTTGTAATCATTGGTACTCTGTCTTTTGACATTGTTACCAAGAGTTAACGACATGCATCTCTTAAGAGTCAAGCCAAATCGATCAATTTATGTAAAATTCACTTGTATGTATGTACCTTCTTATCTTGAGATGATTTCGGGGCTTTAGTGTCCCCGCGGCCCGGTCCTCGACCAGGCCACCACCCCCAGGAAGCAGCCCGTGACAGCTGACTAACACCCAGGTACCTATTTTACTGCTAGGTAACAGGGGCATAGGGTGAAAGAAACTCTGCCCATTGTTTCTCGCCGGCGCCTGGGATCGAACCCAGGACCACAGGATCACAAGTCCAGCGTGCTGTCCGCTCGGCCGACCGGCTCCCTCGTATAATGAAAGATGACTTGAATAAACATATTTATTTATTTATTTATTTAAAAATGAAACGGAGAGTTCATTTAGCTAAGTTAGAACATCCAACTTAGTTTTCAAGTGAAGATACAAGGGGCGTGACAGCTGAGTGGACAGCGCTTCGGATTCGTAGTCCTGAGGACAGGGTTCGATCCCCTGTTTTGGCGGAAACAAATGGGCAGAGTTTCTTTCACTCTAATGCTCCTGTTCACCTAGCAGTAAATAGGTACCTGGGAGTTAGACAGCTGCTACGGGCTGCTTCCTGGAGGTGTGTAACAAAAAGGAGGCCTGGTCGAGGACCGGGCCGCGGGGCCGTTAAGCCCCGAAATCATCTCAAGATAACCTCAAAAAACAAACGTAATAATGCATTCCATTTGTTAACTATCCTGGCACTGAAATAATCTTTATAAAGTCTCTGTGATTCATTTGGGTCCTCAGTTTCCACCCGTGTTAAATAATCCCGTCTTTATGTATCTTGTCAATTCCCCTGAGAATTTTGTATGTGGTAATCATGTCTCACCTAACTCTTCTGCCTTTCAGCGACGTGAGGGTCAATTCACGCAGCGTTTCCTCGCAACTCATACCTCATAGTTTCGGGACTAGTCTAGTGAACCTTCTCTAGCTTCGTAGTATGTTTGACAAGGTATGGACTCCATGCTGGAGCTGCATACTCCAGGAGGGGTTTTACATACGTGATGTATAAGGTTCTGAATGATTTCTTACACAAGTTTCTGAAGGTAGTTCTTACGTTGGCCAGTGTAGCATATGCCGCTGATAATATCCCTTTGATGTGAGCTTCTGGGGACAGGTTGGGTGTGATATCACCCCCAGAGCTTTCCCTACTTGACTCATGCAGGATATCATGTCGACCAAGCTCACGAGGCGCTTGACCTGTTATCTTTAATCAGGAGCCCCTAAAATCACATGAGGTAACCCTATGCCATCCCTCTAACAAAATAAATCTGAATAAAGATATTTGTATATTAGACAGAACCCAAGTTGTAGAAGATTACACATTTTTGAAGCATAAATAAAGTGGAACAACCCACAATAAATACCCAAATAACGGAACTATTCACTCAATCACTCAATTCACTCAGGGTATTAAAAGTATCAACACAAGACAGAACACGAAACAATGGGTATAAATTGGATAACTTTAGATTTAGGAAGGACGTGGATAAATACTGGAACCAATTACCGCGTACCGTGGTGGAGGTGGGGTCCCTTGATTGTTTCAAGCGCGGGTTGGACATGTATATGAGTGGGATTGGGTGGTTACCTTACCTTGAGGATACCTTGAGGTGCTTCCGGGGCTTATCGTCCCCGCGGCCCGGTCATAGATAGGAGCTGCCTCGTATTGGATTGGTCAGGCCTGGTGCTTATTAACTAAGCCCGTAGCAGACTTACCTGGCACAGGAGCGGGGCAAGTAGCACGGGCTATGGTGAGCCCGTAGCAGACTTACCTGGCACAGGAGCGGGGCAAGTAGCACGGTTTGGTGAGCCCGTAGCAGACTTACCTGGCACAGGAGCGGGGCAAGTAGCACCGACTATGGTGAGCCCGTAGTGGACTTACCTGGCACAGGAGCGGGACAAGTAGCACGGGCTATGGTGAGCCCGTAGTGGACTTACCTGGCACAGGAGCGGGGCAAGCAGCACGGGCTATGGTGAGCCCGTAGTGGACTTACCTGGCACAGGAGCGGGGCAAGTAGCACGGGCTATGGTGAGCCCGTAGTGGACTTACCTGGCACAGGAGCGGGGCAAGTAGCACGGGCTATGGTGAGCCCGTAGTGGACTACCTGGCACAGGAGCGGGGCAAGTAGCACGGGCTATGGTGAGCCCGTAGTGGACTTACCTGGCAATATTGAAGATGACTGTCATCTTCAATTAGGTGCTACATCACTATGAATTTAGTAGTGTAATTCAATTATATTAATGATAATGATTCAGAGTTGAGTAATTCAATTCAAATTCAATTCAGATTTTTATTCAGGAAGATCCTTCAAGGCATGTAAAGAATTAATACTTTTTTTAATAATTAATTAATAATTAATCTTCGTGACAATTTGGCTTGTTTAAATGACGCCGCTGGTATCGATTGATAAAGATTAAGCCAGCCAAGAGGCGGCACGGGCATGAATAACCCGTAACCGCTGATATAATTTGGTCTTGGTTTATATTTGGCACACACACACAAACTTTCTCTGTTGGTAATTCGCTAGTGGCCGTCCTCTTCGACCAGGAGAAAGCGTATGACTACATAGAAACATTATATTTCAGTTCTATTATATAGTTTTGCTTTGCGAGAATATTTTCCACTCTTCCTTGCCAACTCCCTTTCCTACGGGATGTTAAAGTGCCATGTGGCACTGCTTTCGTCTCCTCATGTCGGTAATTAATATGATGGAACCTCAGAGGAAACTGCGGAACTCCATCACATTAGTTGACTCTCTCTCTCAGGTCCATCACAGTGGTTGACTCTCTCTCTTCCTATACTGAAAGATTTACTAAGGAATATATTGTGCCTCTCCCTCCATTAACATTATGGTAGCTAACATGTGTATAAGGACAGTACAAATTGGTACCTGGTTGATGGGGTTGTGGGAGTTGTTCTAATGCCCAAGCCCGGCCCGAGGCCAGGCTCGACTTGTGAGAGTTTGGTCCACCAGGCTGTTGCTTGGAGCTGCCCGCAGGCCAGGCTTGACTTGTGAGAGTTTGGTCCACCAGGCTGTTGCTTGGAGCTGCCCGCAGGCCAGGCTTGACTTGTGAGAGTTTGGTCCACCAGGATGTTGCTTGGAGCGGCCCGCAGGCCAGGCTTGACTTGTGAGAGTTTGGTCCACCAGGCTGTTGCTTGGAGCGGCCCGAGGCCAGACTCGACTTGTGAGAGTTTGGTCCACTAGGCTGTTGCTTGGAGCGGCCCGCAGGCCAGGCTTGACTTGTGAGAGTTTGGTCCACCAGGATGTTGCTTGGAGCGGCCCGCAGGCCAGGCTTGACTTGTGAGAGTTTGGTCCACCAGGCTGTTGCTTGGAGCGGCCCGAGGCCAGGCTTGACTTGTGAGAGTTTGGTCCACCAGGCTGTTGCTTGGAGCGGCCCGCAGGCCAGGCTTGACTTGTGAGAGTTTGGTCCACCAGGCTGTTGCTTGGAGCGGCCCGAGGCCAGGCTTGACTTGTGAGAGTTTGGTCCACCAGGCTGTTGCTTGGAGCGGCCCGCAGGCCAGGCTTGACTTGTGAGAGTTTGGTCCACCAGACTGTTGCTTGGAGCGGCCCGCAGGCCAGGCTTGACTTGTGAGAGTTTGGTCCACCAGGCTGTTGCTTGGAGCGGCCCGCAGGCCAGGCTTGACTTGTGAGAGTTTGGTCCACCAGGCTGTTGCTTGGAGCGGCCCGAGGCCAGGCTTGACTTGTGAGAGTTTGGTCCACCAGGCTGTTGCTTGGAGCGGCCCGCAGGCCCACATACCCACCACAGCCCGGCTGGTCCGGAACTTCTCTTAGAAAACAGTCCAGTTTCCTCTTGAAGATGTCCACGGTTGTTCCGGCAATATTTCTTATAGTCGCTGGGAGGACGTTGAACAACCGCGGACCTCTGATGTTTATACAGTGTTCTCTGATTGTGCCTATGGCACCTCTGCTCTTCACTGGACCTCTGATGTTTATACAGTGTTCTCTGATTGTGCCTATGGCACCTCTGCTCTTGCAACCCGTCCTCGCAAACTCGTATAGTCAATATTGAGTTATTAAATATGTGCATAGGTGACATGCTTAACATAATAGTTTCCCTTGAAAAGCTTCATAGAAAACACCGACCTTACCTATCCTACTTAGTATGTTAAGATAAGCATCTTATTGCTTCGTAATTACAATTATTACCTAACCTATACCTATAATAGGTTAAATAACAATTGTAATTACGAAGCTATAAGATGCTTATTTTAACATACTAAGTAGGTTAGGTAAGGTCGGTGTTTTCTATGAAGCTTTTCAAGGGAAACTATTATGTTTAGTATGTCACCTATGCACGTAACTAATAAGTCAATATTGACTATACGAATTTGCGAGGACGGGTTGCGCTCTTCACTGGTTAGCTTCACTTGCAGTGATGCTTCTGATTACCAGGTGAGGAGATCTGATAGGAGGAACGACAGACGTTCCTTGATTGTCACCCCCAACAGTTGCCTTATTCTAAGGGGCACCTGCTTACTGCTAGGTGAACACAGGCATAAAGTGAACGGCAACGTTCCCAAACGTCTCCGTCTTGGGTTAGATTCGAACCCGGGAAACTATCGGTTGTGAAGGAACTGCATTGAATGTATCAAGACCTATCACGGTGATAGGCTTATACGTCTTAGTTAAGTTACATCGTTCTTCGGTGTTATCTAAACTGCCTTGTTTGGTCCTGAGCTGCTGCAGTTGTGAGACTTCGTCTACATGAGCATGATCTACATGAGCATGATCTACATGAGCATGATCTACATGAGCATGATCTACATGAGCATGATCTACATGAGCATGATCTACATGAGCATGATCTACATGAGCATGATCTACATGAGCATGATCTACATGAGCATTATGCTGGCTAACATTGAAGCTTGGGCCCCTTGTTGACCAGACCACACACTAGAAATTGAAGGGACGACGACGTTTCGGTCCGTCCTGGACCATTCTCAAGTCGATGACTTGGGGTTCCCTTTGGCAACTCCCCCCTGGTACAGATTCCATTTATTCCAACTGGTGTTCTATCGTTAAAAATCTGCATGATCAGTGTTGTCCTCGCTATTTCAAGAGGACATTGCAATATTCCCGTTCTCCCGTCGTTCTTGTATTAATCCTCCCATCCAACTGCTGGTCGTAAATGTTGTTGTTGTTATAGATTCAGCTACTCGGAACAAGTTCCAAGTAGCACGGGCTATGGTGAGCCCGTAACTTACCTGGCACAGGAGCTGGGCAAGAAGCACGGGCTATGGTTAGCCTCGTGGACAGGAGATGTCTCCCGTGCTGATCGTAAAGTTGCTGTCTCCTTATCTAGTGTCGCGAGACCCAGCTCCCTCGATATCTTATCCTAAGTATCATATCCTGAGTATCCAGAGTTTGCTGGAAAGAAAAAAAAATACAAGTTCTTATACAGGCGAGGAGTCACAATAACGTGGCTGAAGTATGTTGACCAGACCACACACTAGAAGGTGAAGGGGCGACGACGTTTCGGTCCGTCCTGGACCATTCTCATGTCAATTGTGTGAGATTGTGGGAATCAATTCACATAATCGACTTGAGAATGGTCCAGGACGGACCGAAACGTCGTCGTCCCTTCACCTTCTAGTATGTGGTCTAGTCAACAAGTTCTTATACAATTTGACTTATACAAAATGCATGATTACAGTGTATAAATATTTCGTATAGGTTATCTTGAGGTTATCTTGAGATGATTTCGGGGCTTTAGTGTCCCCGCGGCCCGGTCCTCGACCAGGCCTCCACCCCCAGGAAGCAGCCCGTGACAGCTGACTAACACCCAGGTACCTATTTTACTGCTAGGTAACAGGGGCATAGGGTGAAAGAAACTCTGCCCATTGTTTCTCGCCGGCGCCTGGGATCGAACCCAGGACCACAGGATCACAAGTCCAGCGTGCTGTCCGCTCGGCCGACCGGCTCCCCAGTGCTTATAACTCGTATATGGCCAGCAAATACGTCTTAGCTAACCTTGAAATTAATGATAATGTTGGTAATACATTTGAAAGTAATACATATACTTAGAAATGAATGTAACATACATATGAATACACATTAACGCGCTAAGCTAATGACAGCTCTGTAAACCTTTCCACTACCGCCCACAAGACGGGTATGGGGTGCATAATAAATGAATTAAACTGAGCAAGTCAGTATATAAGATATATATATATATATATAGGGAGGAGAGAGATGAAGTAAGTGAGGTATAATGACAAATATATGAATAGGATTGAGTAGATATATATAGCAGCTGCATCGTATAGGCCTATTGGTCTCCCAGTAGGCTTAAGAAGAATTCTTAAGAATTTTATATCTTAAGAATTCTATATCTTAAGAATTCTATATCTTAAGAAGTCTATATCTTAAGAATTCTATATCTTAAGAAGTCTATATCTTAAGAAGTCTATATCTTAAGAAGTCTATATCTTAAGAAGTCTATATCTTAAGAAATATCAGCCTGAAACACCCCCCATGCAAGGTGGCGATATTTATGATCTGAAATTAAATCGGAAATGTATTTTCCGTAGAGTTTACCTCGTATTTTCATGATTTGCTCCTTATTCACTCCTGTGGTTATGATGATATCCTCATAATGTACACAGAGTTTGTCAGTGCAGGCTACTGATCACATGGCCCTGTATGACTAACCATCCTGTGTGATTGGGATGTTTAGCATCGCGTAGGTAGCTTTTTGACACACTCTGTACTCCCTTTCATATAGGTCTAGGGCAGCTAGTTCTTGACACACACTGTACTCCCCTTCATATAGTCTAGGGCAGCTAGTTCTTGACACACACTGTACTCCCCTTCATATAGTCTAGGGCAGCTGGTTCTTGACACACACTGTACTCCCCATCATATAGTCTAGGGCAGCTATTCTTGACACACACTGTACTACCCTTCATATAGTCTAGGGCAGCTAGTTCTTGACACACACTGTACTACCCTTCATATAGTCTAGGGCAGCTAGTTCTTGACACACACTGTACTACCCTTCATATAGTCTAGGGCAGCTAGTTCTTGGCACACACTGTACTACCCTTCATATAGTCTAGGGCAGCTAGTTCTTGACACACACTGTACTACCCTTCATATAGTCTAGGGCAGCTAGTTCTTGACACACACTGTACTACCCTTCATATAGTCTAGGGCAGCTAGTTCTTGACACACACTGTACTACCCTTCATATAGTCTAGGGCAGCTAGTTCTTGACACACACTGTACTACCCTTCATATAGTCTAGGGCAGCTAGTTCTTGACACACACTGTACTACCCTTCATATAGTCTGGGGCAGCTAGTTCTTGACACACACTGTACTACCCTTCATATAGTCTAGGGCAGCTAGTTCTTGACACACACTGTACTACCCTTCATATAGTCTAGAGCAGCTAGTTCTTGACACACACTGTACTACCCTTCATATAGTCTAGGGCAGCTAGTTCTTGACACACACTGTACTACCCTTCATATAGTCTAGGGCAGCTAGTTCTTGACACACACTGTACTACCCTTCATATAGTCTAGGGCAGCTAGTTCTTGACACACACTGTACTACCCTTCATATAGTCTAGGGCAGCTAGTTCTTGACACACACTGTACTACCCTTCATATAGTCTAGGGCAGCTAGTTCTTGACACACACTGTACTACCCTTCATATAGTCTAGGGCAGCTAGTTCTTGACACACACTGTACTACCCTTCATATAGTCTAGAGCAGCTAGTTCTTGACACACACTGTACTACCCTTCATATAGTCTAGGGCAGCTAGTTCTTGACACACACTGTACTACCCTTCATATAGTCTAGGGCAGCTAGTTCTTGACACACACTGTACTACCCTTCATATAGTCTAGAGCAGCTAGTTCTTGACACATACTGTACTACCCTTCATATAGTCTAGAGCAGCTGCACAAATGCAGTTGTATCTTAATAAACAAAAAGCAAAAATTACTGGAAAACTGTGAATGAATTACAATAATCACAATAGCATGATGCATCAAATGGACGAAGAGGTAGAACAGCCTATTGACATAGCTCGAGTGCAGGGGGAGTTGTGTAAAACCCTGGTTTGTGTCTCGGAGAGGCTGCAGGAACCGTTGGTAAATCAAGATGATTTCCCGGTGGTAATTCTTTTAACCATGTCGTAGCTCAGTCGATTAAGGCAGCGTCTGGGATCCTCTCGGACGTAGGTTCGAGCCCTCGTCACGGCCCTTTTGGATAAAGTGATAGGGAAACAGGAAGGAGGTGAGGGGGAGAGTTACATTCTCTCAAGAGAACAAAGGGGATAATGAGGGTAGAGGGGAAGGACAAGTGGATGATGAGGGGGAAGTCGACGATCATGAGAGGATGCAGGTCGGCGTTCAATCCCCGACCGTCCACAAGTGGTTGGGCGCCATTCCTTCCCCCCGTCCCATCCCAAATCCTTATCCTGACCCCTTCCCAGTGCTATATAGTCGTAATGACTTGGCGCTTTCTCCCCTGATAGTTCCCTTCCCTTCTACTTGTTTTTCTCTCAGTGACACGAAGTTAAAATATTTAGTTTTTCCCTCACAACTTTCTCTAGTAGAGTTGTTTTAGAGAAAACGGACTCCACGCTCGCTTACCATAGAGAAGTACGTAAAGCATGGCATTAAATCCATTAAATAAAAAATAAAGTTAATGGTAACAATAAACCAAAATATTTTGCATTCTTTATTATGAAAACACGCTTCAATATACAAAAGTCTGGCCATCTGGCATAACACCCATTAACAAACTCGACTCAAACAAAATCACTGCGTCAAGGCTTGTTGATACAATACTGTAAACTCAAATATTTGGCATTTGAAAAGGAATTTCAATTTTTATATTTAAAAATTACCTCCTGGGTTTCTCATGAAACGAGTACACACACTTGGCACCAGAACTAGGAGTAGAATGAAAGATCTCTTGTGTGTGTTGTCTGTGGTATAAAACGTCTTCAGATGTATAGGACGAACAAGAGGTAATATTTTGCTGACAGCTTCACCTATTGCTGTTGCTAGATGTACTGTGTGTGTGTGTGTGTGTACTCACCTAGTTGTGCTTGCGGGGTTGAGCTCTGGCTCTTTGGTCCCACCTCTCAACCGTCAATCAACAGGTGTACAGATTCCTGAGCCTATTGGGCTCTATCATATCTACACTTGAAACTGTGTATGGAGTCAGCCTCCACCACATCACTTCCTAATCACTTCTGTGTGTGTGTGTGTGTGTGTGTGTGTGTGTGTGTGTGTGTGTGTGTGTGTGTGTGTGTGTGTGTGTGTGTGTGTGTGTGTGTGTGACAGGAGGATGATTGAATTGAGAAACAGGTGTTTTGCTAAAGCTCACTCACTGTTGTAGGTTTTTTCCTGGTAGTTGCCCCTCCCCCACCACAACTGTTGGCTCCCCTAAGGAGATTAAAATTCTCCCTTTCCCTCCATGCATTGTGCAGTCTCTAATGCACAATGTCCCTAATGTCTACAGGCTACCTTATAAATTAACAGAGAGTAATCAATAAATAATGCACATTATTTTCTAAAATAGGGATTTCTCGAGGCTAGTCTGTTGACAGTATTGTAAAACTTCCTTGGGTATCTCTTCTGGATCTGGACGATGAGCCATTTGGCCTCCTTAGCTTGCTCTGGGGTACAGAGTCTCCTAGGACACTCGCGTCGTATAATTAGCTCTGGGCCCACGTCTGTAAACACACAAAACCATTAATGAATATACTTGTGTACAGGAGGAAATGTAGATGTTTATCTCTCAGAATGTTCGGTAATATGTTTATTGCTTGTGATGTGTGTCTATGTATGCATTAACACGATGTACTGAACGGGGTTGGGGGTAGAAATAGCCTAAGCTACTCTATTCCTTTGAGATGTATTTTTTTCCTTGTCTCAATAAACTTACTTGAACTTGAACTGAACGGGGTGAGAATAACTTGAGCTACCTCATCCCTTTGTGTGTATTTTACCTCAATAAACTTATTTCAATTTCAATTTCAATTTAATGAATAGAACTTTCAAGTGTAGTTGTGGAAGGATTTGAATAATTAAGATTATTATCAATATTTAGACTAGTTGGAAAATGAACTTTTGGGGGATTTTACAATATTTATTTATTGGGTTTGCAGATTTATTCAGACAATCTATATGTCAGGCCTCGTGCAAGATATGAATTGCAAAGTGCACATTTGCATCATGCAAATATCTTGGTAACAACATTCTAACCTATCCAAGGTTGTTAGGCTAGGAAGCATTCTCCTGTATAGTGAATTCGGCATATAATAAATGATATTTATAACGTAATGGCAGAAAGGAGGAAGTTCATTTGACTTACTGCGCAGGAGCGGAGCGTAGGTCTCCGGCAGGTGGCATGGCCGCCCCTCGATGCAGGCCAGGGCTTTGTCGACGGTGTCTGGGTTGTTGAGGGCCACCTCCAGCTCCACCCTCGATGGTATCCTGATCCTCGGTCTCTGAGCCTGGCTCCCCACCGCCAACCACGCCACCACGCACGCCATCAACACAAAACGCATCTAGAAACACAAGAAAATATACATGTTACAATTCTTGCAGTGATAATATCTGTTGTTCGTCATCAAATGAACTATAGACCACCAGTACACCAATAGAGAGGCGGGACCAAAGAGCCACAACTCAACCCCCCCGGTGAGTATATCCTGTATATTTATATAAACCTTTTCGCGTGCCTGGTTTTGTTGTTATATGGGATAACATGCTGTAGGTCTGGTACCTCTTAGCATTGGTTCGAGTCTCGCCATAATCTAATAATAAATTGCAAGTTTATATTGCCAAAAGAGCGAAAGATTTATACGTTTTGAAGGGAAATCAGTGTCACGTTTCTGGCAGGTTCATGTGTCGGGCAGTGTAGTGTAAGTTTCCCCATGTACAGCTTTCTCCCCGGCGGGGGGCAGAGGAGACGAGGCTTGAGGCCAGGTTTATCTCTCACAATGTTCGGTAATGTGTGTTTATATATATATGTATATATATACAGTATATATATGAACACGATGTACTGATCGGGGGTGAGAATAGCTTGAGCTACCTCATCCCTTTGTGTGTATTTTACCTCAATAAACTTATTTCAATTTCAGTGAGGCCCGGTAGCCTAGGTCCTCCAATGTCATGCTTGGTACGAGCTGCCATGTTCTCTTATTGGTGTATTATTGAGTCTCAGCTCTTGCGTCCCGCCTCTCATTCAATCGACTAGTGTACATGTTCCTGGGTCTTTTCCGTTTTCTTATTTCCACATTTAATGCTGCATCTAAAGCCTCGTCCCACCGATTTACTTAATTAGCATATTCCTGTATAACTTTATCATACACACACAATCATGAGGGCAGGTTATCGCTATACATACAAAATACTCAGGAAAATACATAAAATGGACAAGGACAGCCGCTTCAAAGAGATAAAATCTTAAACAGGAACATTAGTGGTAACTACAGAAGCAACTGTGTCAAAGGAACACAGGGGAAATGATCGTATCTTTCTTGTACGTGTGATTGGAAGAGGAAGTAGTGGAAATAACTCTCCTACAGCTTCAAGAGAAAAAATGCCACAAAACGTTAACATGTTTAGAAAAGCTATGAGGGAAAGTATTTAGAGCTGGACCTCACATCTGCTTGATACTGATATGTTTGAAAACTCACGTGTAATAGAGTAAATCTCTTGCGAGGTCCCACATGTAGCAGGGGCGTTATCTCTGTGTACGAGCAACCCGTCCTCTTAAAAATAACGTCACTTTTGGCTCGTATGCGCGATATGGCCAAATT